>JAMKQA010017916.1:0-29014 GCA_024699735.1 Posidonia australis | reverse complement strand
CTTTCTCTGGCCCACATTCATCTTGCATTATCCATTAGGCACAGATCACACATGCATCTTTGCATCTTGTTTGCTTTCTGCCTTTTTGTGGTTTTTTTGGTTTTCCTCGTCTTTCCATTAAAAGACTAGGTGACGACTCCTTTCCTTATCTTTTTTGTTTTCCCTTTGGTGTTTCCGAGTCTTGTCTCTTCTTCCAGATTCACCATTTTCGCCGTGACTGTATCGGATCTCCTCGTGTGTTTCCGCACACCAGAGTAGGTTGGAGAACCGCGCCTAGGGGTTCCACCGGCATGGTCACACCTAGGAACAACCTTTATCCCTTTTCTCGTGACTCCTTTAAGTCCGAAGGAGATCTGAGTCGCTGATTCGTGGTCCCCTAGGAACTGTCCCTTTTGTCCTTTTCTCGTGACTCCTTTAAGTCCGGAGGAGATCCGAGTTGTTGATTCCTGGTCTCCTAGGAACAGCCTTTGTCCCTTTTTTCGTGAATCTTTTAAGTCCGGAGGAGACCCGAATTGCTGATTCCTGATTCCCCAGGAACAACCTTTCTTCCTTTTCTCGTGACTCCTTTAAGTCCGGAGGAGATCCGAGTTGCTGTTTTCTTGTATTTGAGGACCAACCCCTTATCCCCGGGCTGATAGACCTAACTATCCGGCGATGAGTCCGTCAACTCATCACGGGGCTGATAACCCTAATTATCCAGTGATGAGTCCGTCAACTCATCACTACGCAGATAACCTTGTGCGCTCAGGCAGTAAACATGTTAGTTGTATTTATCATTCTCCTTTGCACAGTTTCAGAGTAGCTACTGATTTATGACTCGGCATTCAGCAGCAATTTATGATTTTTCTGTCTACATTGGACTCTATGAAATATTGTGTGCGTGGAACAAAGTGATCTGTCATTCTGAATACTCTTTTAATAATGTTCTGCAGACTTGAATCAAGAAAGGGCGCAACTCCCTCACCAGTCATGGGCTTCCCTACAGTGGTCATACAAGTGAGATGCTCAAAGGTCCTCCGGGCATGGATTGGAAAGTTAACAAGGGATGATCGCTACTAGCTGCGGACTTAGGGAAGCTCCATGAAATTCTTAGACATTACAAATGTGGAGGTCTCCCGATACTTCCTGTGTGCAGCCGCTCGGCTCTGGAAGCCTGCAAATCACACTTTCCGCTTCGGAAGAATTGAGTTGACCCCTACTTTGTAAGAAGTCCGTCGGGTGTGCCATTTGCCAAAGTTCCTTGGGCCCACTGTATTTATGCAGCGAGACTAATATTCCTCTGTGCTGAGTGAACTGACAGGCCTGTCGACTGGTGATTGTGGTCGTCAATTGATCTGTACCGATGGGAAATCTCCTATGTTGCAACTCATTTACTTTGACAAGGTGGTCGAGAAGCGCGCCTCCTTGGGCGATGAGCTATGGCTGAGAAGTTTTGTTGTTCGCTTCTTAGGCAAGCTGGTGTTTAGCCATGGCCGGACAGTTGTGAACATTGAGGCTGCAGAAATTGCTTTGGCGGTGATAACCCGCTAGATAGACCTGGCTCCTATTATCCTAGCAGAGACTTATCAAGCTCTTGACCGATCACTGCGACGGTGCCGACATTTCTATGGTTGTGAAGCATTCGTGCAGGTGTGGTTGGCCGCTCATCTGGGTGTAGAAGTCTTACGCCCTCAGAGGTCAGCCTTCGAATCTTATTGCCAAAGTGGTCATGCCCGCACCCTCACATCAGTCCGCAAGGAATATGAGCGACTGGAGAGGTTAACAGAAGAGAAGGTGACTTGGCGCATCATTCCTTTGGCAACTCATAACTTTGAAGCTTTCTTCAATGATGCTGACATGAAGCTTATCATCCTACCAGGGTTGACCGGTGGTGTCAAATATTACCTAATCAGAGTGATGCGACAATTTGGTTATCGACAAGACTCCTTTGCGCAAGGATCGATGCCAGCTCGATTCTAGGAGATCCCTTGAGTTCTTACGCGGCAACAAAGGAACTGTCACGCCTGCTTACTGGCTCCATCCAATTGAGCGACCTTACAGTCATAGAAGGCAAGGGTTGTTCAGCCGACTACGAAGCCGAAGTAGAAGAAATCTGGCCGATCTACGGAGCAGTTCCAAGTCTTATACTGTTTCTGGAAGCGAGAGGTTCCAAGAGATCAGGGGATGACCCAGATTGTTGACACTTGTTTTAAGCTACTTGTTCACTACAGACTGGAAAATAAGTGTGATTACATCATTTGACTGCAATAATAAATTCTTTGGGACACACTTGCCTTCTTGTTTGAATGATTGGGATTGACAAGGAATTGCCATTACCGTAAGATGTACTCAAGTGTTTCAAACTGATGCCCTCTTTCTGCCTGCCGACTTGGCATTAGGGTCCACCCAGCTAACAGTCAGGAACATCATTTGACTGCCCTAACCTAGACAAACGAAGCCCTCCTGGGTTTCTGTACCAGTTGGGATGAAACTCAATCTGCTTGTTGGGAATTTTTCAAAGCAAACAAATGCCATTTCTATCCTTGCCTAGACCAGGAGAGGTCTAGATGATCTTATCTTGGATTCACCTCAGATGGATGAATCCTAATGCCCCTTTTTCTGGCTGATAGCCCTAACTATTCGGCAATGAGTTCGTCCACTCATTATCGGATTAATAACCCTAATTATCCAGCAATGAGTTCGTCAATTCATCATTGGGCTGATAGCCCTAACTATCCGATGCTGAGTCCGTCAACTCATTATCGGGTTGATAACTCGAACTATCCGGTCGGTAGGTCCGTCAACTTATCATGCTTTGTTCCTTAGTTTGCCAGTTCGGTGGTTTCATCTAATGCCCCTTCTCTTGGGCTGATACCCCTAACTATCCGGTTGACAACCGTCATGCTGTCAGGAGAGGGTTGATACCTCGAAACTATCCGGTTGACATTCGTCATCAGTCTATCCCTCGGTCGGCAAGTCCGGCATCTTGCCATGCATCCCTCCGGGGTGGAAGGTCTGTCATTCGCCAAGTGAACTCCCGATCGATAAGTCTGATAGAATTGTCCGGACACCCCTTGGCACGAGTCGGGAAATCCCTCTCGCTCCCCTCTGAGAGCTGGGCTACTCACTCGTTATCATGCATCACCCAGCATCAGGGTCATTCTTTGCATCTGCATCACTCATGGGCCACGAGTCATGACTTTTTGATGCATCTGCCCAATTAGTGGCTCACGGCCCCACATCAAGTACCACTCTCCCGCAGACTCAGTTGGGGTGTCTTGTCAACCTTGAGCATCAGTCTCGATTCCCTCCACCTTGCTCAGGGAGGGGCATCTGTAGACACCTCGATTTTGAAGTCACTTGGCAGCAGGCCCCTCTGGATGATGCTCTGGTTGCGACAACCAAAACGTTAGCCTACTTAAAGCCACACAAGCCCTTTCAGGCCCACACTAACCCACTCTGACCTAATTAAAATAAAAAACCAAACAAAACACATTTAAAACCCACTTATAATCCAATTTATAAAACGAAAACCCTAATTCAAGTCAAAATCAAATTTAAATCCACTTAAAATCCAATTAATAAAACAAAAACCCTAATTCAAGTTAAAATCAAATTTAAATCCACTTAAAATCCAATTAATGAAACAAAAACCCTAATTCAAGTCAAAGTCAACCTAAAATCCAATTAATCAAACAAAAACCTTAATTAAAATCCATAAACCCTAATTAAAACACAAAAACCCTAACTAAAAGTCAAAGTTAACTAAAATCCATTTAATCAAGTGAAAACCCTAATTAAACTAAAAATCATAATTAAAATCCAAAACCCTAAAATTAAACTAGTTAAAACCCAAAAAAACCCTAAAATGATTAAAACCCTAATTAAACAAAACCAAAAATTTAAAGAATTAAAATCCATGAAAATCCCAAAAATAAAACATAACAGAAACCTAAATAATTAAAACGCTAATTTAAAGCCAATTAATTAAACCTTAACCACAAATTTAATTAAAATCATAAAACATAAACAAAAAGCTTAAATTAAATTTCAAAACCCTAATTCAAAAACTTAAAATCAAAAACCATGAAAATCCCAAAAATAAAACAAAACAAAAACCTAAAATAATTAAAACCCTAATTTAAAACCAATTAATTAAAATTTAACCACAAACTTAATTAAAATCATAAACATAAATAAAAAGGTTAAATTAAAGTTCAAAACCCTAATTCAAAAACTTAAAATCAAAAACCATGAAAATCCCAAAAATAAAACAAAACAAAAACGTAAAATAATTAAAACCCTAATTTAAAACCAATTAATTAAACCCTAAGTACCAAAATCAAAAACTCAAATTTAAACACAAAACCCTAATTAGAAACTTAAAATCAAAACCCTAAAAAATCCTAAAAGTTCCAAAACAAAAACCAAAAGAAAAATCCAAAAATAAAAATAAATCAAAACCCTAAGCCCATTTGCAGCCCAATAGGCCATTTAATGTTTAAACCAATAAACCTTATAAAACGGAATAATAATTCTGGCGGGCTCCTTTTTCTCCGACGACGACTGCGGTCAACCACGAGATTTGGGGAGTATATCCGCAACCTCCCCGTGATCTCCGTCTAACGTCCCCAGCTCGCGCGTTGGATCCTGCAGTGCCTAGTGGCTAAGGAGGTTGATCGACGGCCCTGTGGAGGTTTGCCAGGGTTTAAAAACCTCACCATCGAACTGATCTGGTTTCCATCTTCATCACCGAGCTCCAGCCTCCCCAAGCATCGAGCCTCCCCTCCCGAAATGCAAGACCTTCCTCCCTCGATACCTAGTCCACCCCAAAATCCCCAGCAATTACTACCTCCAAAAACAACCTCCACGAGCCCCCTATGTCGCAGCCAGAGTGACCACCGGAGGAACCCTACCGTCGATCCCTCATGCTAGAGTAGACAACCAACGACAGGTAATCTCCTTCCCCTTCCCTTTTCCTTTGCAGTAGGTCTGTAGATGTGTTAGGTTTCCCCCGTTTAGGCCACGACAGTAGGCTCCACCCCCTTTCTTGCCCACCGTCGACCCACCTCTGGTGGTGGGTTCAGCCCATTAGTGGGGTCTCAGGCCGCTTGGCCTCCGGTGAGGCCCCTTGGGGGCCTCTCCTCCTCTCCTTCTCTTCTCCTCCCCTTCTTCTCCCCTCCTCCAGTCTGTTCTCCTCTCCCCCATCTCTCTGGTTCCACTCTGCTCCAGAGGACCTTCGTCGGTGTCGCTTCCAACTACCACCATTAATTGCCGTCGAGAAGCACAGGGGATCACCGGGCTTCCTCGCATCACACCTTCGATCCAGAGACCTTCGCCGCACCTCAATGAAGCTAGCCTCGCCGCTTCGTCATTTTCTAGACCACCGGAGCGCCCCGACGGTCCACCGTAGCCTCACCACTGACGCAGGGGATGGGAGGAGCGACTGAGACCACCCCAGCCCTCGTCGAAGCCACCAGAAGACTCCCCGCGCCTTGTGTCCCCACGCCGCTCCAGTCGTTGGAGCGCCGTTGCGCCGCGTCGTCGTCTTCTCCGTCGCCGTTGAGTGGATTTCGCTGGAGCGTGAGATGGGGGGGGGGGGAGGCCTTAGGCCTCCCCAGCCTTGCCCAACCTCCCAGAGATGGTCGCCGTGACTCCACGAAGCTTCCTTAACCGCCGCGTGCCCCCCTCTGCTACTGGATAGCCACTGATGCATCGTCGGAGGGAGAACACCGGCGATCCTCCGGCGATCTTCGAAGGAGACCTATTTGGGCCTAGGCCCTTTAGTTTAGGTTTATTTTTATTAGGTCTTTAGTTTATTACATTTAAATCCTTTTTTATTGCATCTAGGTCCAAACATTTGCATTTTAGTCCCTATAGTTCTAAAATACATTTAGTTCTTTTATTTTCTCTGTAAATTTTGCATATGCCCCCTACATGTTTCCTTTTTTTTTTATTCTTAACATATTCCTGCATGTTTTTATCACATCTGGGTCCCTAGAACCATGATTTCCTTACATTTAGGTCCTGAATATTTGCATTTAGCCCCTAAAGCTTTTTAAAATACGTTTTCTTTGTGAAATTTGCATTCTGGACCTGAGGATTCTAAAAATCACACTGATCATCATTAAAATTGAGTTTTTATCACATTTAAGTCCTGAACATTTGCATTTCACCCCTGAAGCTTTTTAAAATGAATTTTCTCTTGGAAAATTGCAATTTGAGCCCTAAACTATTTAAAAATCATACTGTCTATCATTAAAATTGAATTTTCTTTACATTTGTGTCCTGAAAATTTGCATTCAGCCCCTAGAACTTAAAAAAAAAAGAGTTTTCTTTGTGCATTTTGCATCCTAGACCGTAGGAAACTTCATAATTGCATTGACCAGTTTAAAAGCCTCATTTTTATCACATTCAGGTCTTGAAATTTTGCATAAAAGTCCCTGGATTCAAATCAAACCATTCTTGAACACATACAATTTGCATATAGGCCCTTAGATTATTTCCAAATCCATCATTTAGGGTTTTATATGTTTTCTTGCATATTTTGGAATATTTTTCACTCATTGCATGTCATATTTTGCATTCAATCATAGACTCCATTTAAAAATCATGTTTTCACTGACATTTGATATTTAGTCTCACATTTTAGTCACATTTGCACTTATGTGTGAATTTTGCACTTTAAACCCTGAACTTTCAGGAAATTATCCAAGTGCAATTTCCACATCTCAGTGCCACATTGACATTGGACCCATCATTTGCATGTTATAATAGGAGTCATGAATATGTTTTTCATCTAGATTCTCACTCCTTTTTTGTGAATTTTGCATCTTGGCCCTTGTGTTTGTCCTTTGTTGTGTTTACATCATTTTGTTGTTTTTCTTCATGTTTTCTTGCAAATAACATCTTCTAGACATTTGACACACATTTTGACATAGCTTATTCCTTGCATCACTCCCATGCTAGCATTTATCGCATCTGGCCAGGAAAATGACCAAATTACCCATGTGCCTCCAATTCATGAGCATGTATCTTAATTTTTGCACTTAGTCTTGCATAGTCCTTGTCCAAGCCATTCTTTAGAATTTTTGCACATTTAGGCACATATCCATGCACTTCTCCTCACATTTGCATCCTTATTTAGCGAGCCGGCATCTCATGCCTTTCTTCCATGGATTTCTTTCTTCACTTTGATTTCAGAGTTTCTTATCCGATATCCGATTTGATTTGCTTTAATCCTACATTTCAGATTTTTTGATTTGATTTGGATTTCATCGTTCGAGGGCGTACATTAATTGACCGCAAGGCCCACATTGGCCTATTTGCAGATTATTTCTCCCCTTTGACTTTTACAACTTTTTTCATGATTCCGAGGATTTGGGTTGACCTCACTTTTTATCTTTATGATATCAATATGGTTTTTTGAGCCTTTCTCATTAAAAACCTTGTCATTTCATGTGATTTTTTTTGTAGTGTCATACTTTGTGATTTCATCTTTTGATGCGGATTTCTTTGCAGTTTTCGCATACCACTTTGCACATCCCTCCAGTTTTGCCATGACATTCATATTAGCATGTTTTAGAGCACAATCTAGGCTTAGCAAGCATTTATTCAACCTTAGAAAGCGATTTAGGATAGAAAGACCGAGTTTCTCGGGTGTACGAGGGTGCCTAGTACTTTCCTCGTGCGTAATAGGAATCCTTACCCATCCTCTGGTTAGTAGACATCCAGGATTCATATCCGCATCTCATGCATTCAGTCTTTTGTGGTTTTCCTTGTCTTTCCCTTAAAAGACTAGGTGGCGACTCCTCTTTTCTTTTTCTTTTATCCTATCTTGCGCCATCGCCATCTTGGCATGGCTGTGATCCCTTCCCTCTAGCACGACTCCGGGCCGGACCCTTGGGTCAGCATGGTCATAGAACTAGCGACTCCATTGGGGAGTACAAGATTCTGACTTTTAGGTTAGTCTCTCTCACTTGCTTTGGCTTCGTAGGTTTGATTGTTTACTTTGTTTGCTTATTTAGCATGCCTTTTGTGATTGTTTGAAGGGACTAGGACCCACATGAGGCCGATGACCCTTAAGCGTGAGGTGAAGCCCCTCTAATGGCACCCTGGTTCACCCTCTTCATCTACTCGAGCCTCTCGACTCCTTCACACAACCCTTGGCCATCTGTCATGGTTGGACAGGGGAGGACGTTGTCGGTGTGACCCAAGTTAGATGGCGAGAGTGACCTATGCACATGCATGCATCTTGTTTGCTTCCTGAGTCTTCCCCACACTCCCCTCAATGTCACCAAGATGCCCTAGATGGATGACGATCTTCAGTGACCTTGTCCATGGTCGGTGAAGTTTGTCTAGTTCAGTAAAAATGATCGGTGGTGGAGGGGATGGTCCAGGTTTGTTTGTTTCGTTTTGATTGTGTTTTCTCGTTTGTGTGTGACCCTTCGTTATTTCTAGATGCTTGCATTGCTTTCTTGTTTGCCTTTATGGCTCGGGGAAAATGATGAAGGTCGGCCGTTTGTTGCAAATTTTGGATGTCTGGTCGATACCACGTGCTAGATGTGTGGGATCCTTGGTCTGGAGCACGGGCCTTTTGAGCCCCCTCTTGTTCACTGATCTCTTGTTTTAGTTTTGAAGCGTGTTTTGATCTTTTAAGGTCTTCGCTTATAGGTCTTTTACGACATGCTTTTGGTTTCTGGGTTAGTCTCTTGTTACTGATTTCCTGGATGATGAAAAGTATGATGAATGGAGCTTGTCCTACTCCCACGATGGACCTATGCGGCCCACCTGCATGGTAATTCCAAGGACTTTTGGCCTTCATCAGACCAAGTCCCTTGCTGACTTATCTCATTATTTGAATCCCTTAATCATGTTTTCTTCTCAGTACTCTCTACTTATTTGAATTTTGTACCAACCATCGTGTTTTGATTTTGCATCCTTGTATCATTTAGCTTAAAGGCAAACATAAATTGGCATATACATTCCTACATAGCCACATAAATGGTCGAACAAGCCAAGAAAGACCGATTGGTTGGGTGTATGGGGGTGCACAACACCATTTTCATGCGTAACAGGAGTCCTTATCCTTTCTTTGGCTCGCATTGGCCTTTGTGTCGCATCCATTGGCATGGTTTTCCATTTAGCTTTTCCGATTGAGTTTTATTGTTTGTTTTGTTTCTGATTTTCCTCATCTTCTGGTTTAATCTTTAATAGACTAGGTGGCGACTCCGGTTCTTTTCCTTATTTGTCTGTGTTTTGCGATGTTTCTTCCCCACTTTTTTTGAGGAGCATCTTTCTCACAGATCCTTTGCTTCCATTGTGACCACACTAGTTCTCACGAGTTCAATTTTCCTTAAGCCAGGCTCGCGGGGTCCCCAGGGTGGATCCAGTCATAGCACCCTTCAATTATTTGAGCCCTACTTTTCTGCAATTGGTATCAAAGCAATCATGTTATTTCATCATGAAATATTATGTTTTTGATCTTAATCATGTTGAAAATTGTTGAATTTTTGCTTTCTCTGGTTGTTTTGTGCACGAACAACCTTGATATCATGATTTCGTGCATCAAAATCGAGATAATACATTTCTTTTCACAATCAGATTTTTGGGCCATCACCAGATTAGGCAATTCTGACGCCTCCTTGGTGTCGAATCGCTGGCCTGGTGCTCTAGAGGTGCCCCTCTGATAATAGTCCGTCGTCGGAGGTTGCAGTGCTGTTGCCACTCTTCAGGCTTTGTGTTTCATAAGCCAGTTAGGGCTTCAGAATTTTTTAGGTATTCGGATCCAGGCTAGATTTGTTTATCTATCCATTTAGTTATTCTGTAATAATTTCATAGAAGCCTTGTGTATTTTTATTTTCCATCTATGTAACATCAACATCCTAGGAATTGATCATGGAATGGGACCGTGGGACTGATGGTCCAGGAATCCAAATATGATGTAATTCTATATTGGGAATAGATACCCACTTGTGCGTAATTTGGATGAGCTGGATTATGATTACTTGTGATTATGGGAATGTTTGTTGGTAACCATGAGGAATTTGTGATGGTTTTCCTAGTAATGCTTGTGATGTTTTGTTGGCTTAATTCTATATGGGCTAGTGCATCTAGTCAGCGGCTAAAATAGGCGCAACCTCTAGCCACGACCTTTGGGTGCATCCCTAAAGTGCGATTTATAGTCAGATGTTACTAGTGCGAATTGCTAGCGTGCAGTCATAATACAGTAAACCGCAGCAAAAACATAGTGTAGACACCCCATATGCTTGCAATGGGACTCCAAACCTAAACCCTAGTCATAAACCCTAGTACTAAACCCTAGACCTAGCCAAAACATAATTCAAAACCCTAAAACTAACCTAAATCTAATTCAAAATTCTAAATCTAATTCAAAGCCCTAACTTAAACCCTAAACCTATCCCTAAACCCTAATCAAAAATCCTAACCACTTCCCACTCCACCATAACAACCTTAACTACTTCCTACACCACCATAACAACCCTAACTACTTCCCACTCTACCATAACAACCTTAATTACTTCCCACTCCACCAAAACAAGCCTAACCACATCCCACTCTACCATAACAACCTATAACAACCTACCTAGCCATTGCAAGCCAATAAATACTCCCCCATTTGCAAGGGAAAAAAGGGGGAAAAAGGAGAGAAAAACTTGGAAAAATTGAGAGGAGAGCAACCAAAGAGTTTTCTCCCAACCAGAGCAACCAGAGGAGTCTCAAATCAGAGAGGAAGCTCAAAGAAGAGAAGAATTCAAGTTTCAGGCCAACTCCAGCGAGCTTCAACGCGCTCCAGCGACCTCCATCACTACCAGCTCAGGTAAGCTCCAATCAGAGCTCAATTTCTTTCTATTTGGGCTCCCTAGGTCCTCCTCCACTTTCCCCAATCAATTCCAGTAGGCCAGCAGGTTCCCTTGGCCAGAATCAGGCAGAGTTTGGGTCACCGAACGCGATTTTTCGGTGAAGGAGGTGGGGGCACGAATCCAGTAAGTGATTTGTGCCCTAGTGTGCTCCATCCTCTTGGGCCTGGTCCCCTCTTGCTTCTCCACCCCTCTAGATGCTGCGACGTTTCCTTTGGAAGCCTCTGGAAAAGCTCGCCGGTTGTTGCCCTTGCTGTCACTGGAGAAGAAAGGCTACAGTGAGGATCGACCAGATGTCTCACACCTTGCAGCGCCTCTGACCCCCGGGACACGTTCCCCTGCTCTCCCTTAACACGACGGAGCTTCCAAGACCTCGATTAGAGCCTCGATCCTCCTTCGTAGTGGCCGTCGCCAGAGTTGAACTGGAGCTTGATCGGGAAGAAGAAGAACGACACGTTTCTTGCCTTTAGATGGAGGAAAATCTTCCTCTCCGCGCCCTTAGCCTTTCTAGAGCACAGAAACGCCGCACTGCTGCCTCCAAAGACTTCTTCTTTTCCGACGCTGTCGCTGGAGTCGTGTCGATGGCGACGGAGGTGGGAAGCCACCTCCAACCATCCAGTGCCTCATCAAAGCCGCTAGATGTGTTCCTCTTCTTGCTCCCAATGGGCTTGGATGCCACCTCCTTCTTGCTCCCAATGGGCTTGGATGCCAGATCAGGCATCGGGATGTCCTTCCAGGACATCCCAGATGGCCATCGATGGTGGGGTTCCATCGTCGGTGGTTGTCGCTCTTTAAAAAAAATAAAAATAAAATAAAGTTTCTTTTTAAAAAACTCTATATCTTTTCTTTTATTGCAGTTTGGTCCATATTTCTAGCATTTAAGCCCCTGCGTGAGTTTTAATTATTTTAATAATGATTTGTTTCGAAGAATTGCAGTGTGACCCTTGAACCTTTTTATTAATGTTTTCCAAGCTTTAATATTTGACATAAAACTGTCTAAATTACTTTTAATTCATCTTAAGTCCATAATTTGCAAAGAAAACCCTGGATTTCATTAAAATTGTTCTGAATGCATGATTTTTCTGACACAATTGCAAATTAAACCCTAGTGATTTAAATTTGTACTCAAATGTGTTCAAAATTGCATTTTAAACCCTGAACTTCACTGATTTCACACTGAATGCATGTTTTTTAGGGTAAATTTGCAGAACAATCCCTGAAGTTTCATGTTTTCAAACATAAGTCTATTATCTTGCACATTTAACCCTGAATTTCTTCAGAATTGCATTAAACACATGTTTTACTGACAAAATTGCAGATTGAACCCTAGGAATGCTAATTTTGACCAAAAATGCACAGTTTTGCACATTTATCCCTCAATTTCTTCCAAATTGCATAATGAGTGTTTTTTTAAGCATTTTTGATGATTTAGCCGTAGAATCTTAGCCTTTATTCAGGATATGAGATTTTTACACAGAGGCCCTCGAAATTAACATATTTCACTCACTCATGCATTTTGTACATTTCCCCCCCTTTTTCATGCATATTTCCTCATGTCTTCTCCCTTGCTTTATGCACACATTTCCAACTCATTTCAAACTTGATTTTCACATTGTTTCCTGGATTTCTTCCGACCTTCATGATTTTGGTTTGATTTGAATTTCCATCGCCCGAGGACGTACATTAACAGGCTTGATATTGCCTACATTGACCTGAATGAGGATTATTTTCTCTAATTTGATTTTCTCGGATTTCTTCGAGTTTTCACTGATTTACGTGACACTTTCCGAGTACTTTGGATTTTCATGATTTTCCTCATCGTCCAAGGTTGTACAGTAATGTGGCATTTTCAATGCCCACATTGTCCCTCAAATTATCATTTTTTCCTTTTTATTCATTTCTTCTCTTTGATTTGGCATGTTTTTACATTCATCTTAGGCATGTGCATTCAGAGTAGACAAGCATACACGCAATAGACCATTAGTAAGCAGGAAACCTAGAAAGACCAAGTTCTTCAGGCGCATGGGGGTGCCTAACCCCTTCCCCATGCTAACAAGAATCCTTACCCTTTCTCTGGCCCACATTGATTTGTGCACTACATCCATTAGGCACGGAGCATACATATGTTTTCTTCGCCTTGATTTCTTTAGGTTTTCCTTCGTGTTTGGTTTTCCTCATCTTTCCATTAAAAGACTAGGTGGCGACTCCTTTTCCTTATCCTTTTCTTATCTTTCCTTGGTGTTTTCGAGTCTAGTCTCCTTCTTCGAATTCACCATCTTTGCCGTGACCGTATCAGGATTCCTCGTGTGCTTCCATGCACCTTAGAGAGCCGTGCATGGTTCCACCAGCATGGTCACTAGAACTGGCAACTCCACTGGGGATAACCAGATTCTGGCTTTCGTTTTTTATTTTCTTGCTTGTCTTTGGTCTATACACTTTGTGTTTGTTTGCTTGTTCTTTTTATTTGTACATTGTAACACCTGTATATTTAAAATTCATTTTGTAATTATTTATATTTTATGAATTTTGTTCCTGGACGGGCGTTACTGTTTCCAAGGCCCATTGTGTGGTTTTGTGCTTTTGGGCTTGGGCCTCGTGGGCCAGCTTCTATTGGCGTGTCCCTGTGTGTGGTTGGCACTGTGCATTGTGGCACTATGCGTGTGGAGCCCTGGTGTGGGGTTTGTGTGGGGCTAGCGTCATGGGCCGGTTGTTGTGGCTGGTGGTTGGGAGGAGTGGCAGGTGTGTTCGTGCGGTGTGCCAGTGGCTGAGACGTGCAAAAGAGCACGCTCCCTGCTATTGTGTGCGTAGGCTTTATAGACTGCACTGCACTCCTCCACCGCTCGTCGCCGTCTTCCCCTTCTTCCTTCTTTCTTCTTCCTTCCCCTCCTCCTTGGCACGTGCATTTCTTCCTCCCCACCTTCTCTTGCCTTCCTCCCCACTCCTTCTCCACCCCTTCCTCCTTCCACCCATCCTCCCCTACCTCCTTTGTTTCCTTCTTTCACGTGCTGACAGAGAGAGAGAGGGAGAGAGGTGGAGGGCTACAGTGGCTCGGGTGGTGTGTGGAGCTTGGGTGGACTTGACCATACCGGTTCAGCAGCTGTTACTCCCACATACAACACCATGCCCAGCACTGCATACTATCATTCTTGTACCCTTGCATCAGATATAGGCCTCCTCACTCACTCCACCACAAACAACACACATGCACGGGTACGTTAGTCATAATGCCATGGCACCAGATGGTGAGATGATAGATCTAGAGGAGCACATGGGTGCCATAGATACAACATACGCGAGACCCGCCCCAGTTGCACAATCAATGTCAGCAGCAACCCCAAATGCACTTCTCACCAGGGTGAATGACTTGGAGAGAGCGTTACAACAAGTGCAAAGCGAGGATCGCTAGTCTTACACCTTCCGAGACCTCTACTACTTTCCAAAGGCTATACTTCCTCTGAACTTTCATATCCAAGAACTAGAAAAGTATAATGGGAAAGGCTGCCCAATCTCGCATCTTAGGGCGTACTACGGCGATCTTGCTCAGTTACAGGCTGACGAGAGACTACTTATTCGCCTCTTCCAGAAGAGCCTCACAGGTCCAACTTTAAAGTGGTTCACATCTTTGGCTATGACCACCATTAAGACCTGGAATGACTTCAGCCAGGCTTTTTTGGAGCAGTATTCGTTCAATCTTGACATGGTCTCAAAGTGCGAGGACCTAATCGCAACAAGGCAGAAGCCCCACGAGCCGTTTGGGAAGTACGTTGGGCGCTAGTGAGCCCTCACTTCACAGGTTCACGATAGACCTTTTGACGAAGAGTCTATCGAGATAATAATCCGAGGAGCATAGCCAGCTACAGGTGCCCTACTGAGCATTCAACCAATTTCCACCTTTGCGTCCCTGATTAAAGCTGGCACTCATGTAGAGAGCTCACTGTATAATGGGTGTTTTCCTGCATTAGTAGCATTCGCCAAGCAAATCATGGCTTCAGGATGAACCAGCAACAACAATGGCGGCAACAATGGATCCAACACCAGATATGCACAAAAGAAGGATACCGACAAGAATGCTGTAGCATATGTTGGAGCTCCCTGTTATGCCAGTTAGTGTGGTGAGCTCGCCAGCATAGAGTCAGGTAGTCTACACTCTTGCACCTAGGGCATCACGCACATCACAAATTACCACCACCGCTGAGCCAGTCTACCAGCCTACACCGACAGGGCAAGGGCACTACCTAGGACGAAGATGACCTCAACGACCCGAGAGGGATTACACTTTTCTGGTTGAACCACTGAGTGTCGTGTTTCCTAAGGTTGTGTCAATCCTGAGGCTTCCGAAAATTCACCCACCACCGAACCCATTTTCGTGGTGGTTTAAAGCGGATTTATACTGCAGTTACCATAGAGCCATGGGGCACTCTATGGATAACTACTTTACACTTCAAGGAGAAATTCTAGATTTGATTGACCAGAAGGTCATCATTATTGCAGATATTATACTGCAGTTACCATAGAGCCACTGACATCACTGCCCAATTAATGAAAGTTAAAGCAGATATTTCCATTTGGGACCAAGTCCATGCGTCAGTTGAACACCGAGAGGCATTTCTTTGAGTTTTCCAGGCCACCATGTTTCCCCAACAATACAACCATCAACCTTGGAAAGCATCGTAGGGATGATAGCCGCGCCACAGGTGATCTCCTTCTCTAGCTTAGAACTACCCCCGATAGGGACCAATCATAACCAACCCCTGTTCATCATAGTGCAATAGTAGAATTTCCGCATTCCTCTTACTTTGGTGGATAATGGCGCCGGTTTAAATGTTTGCGCTTTGCGAACTATAAATCAGGTTGGATTTAAATCCAAGGACATTACCCCAGCTGTGAAAGGAATGACGGCATTTGAGAACACATGCCATGATGCTCTAGGGATTTTAATCATTCCTCTAATCATTGGTCCTACCCATTTCGAGGTTGAGTTTTATGCTGTTGACCTCGAACCATCCTCCAATCTCCTGCTTGGGCGCCCTTGGCTCGACAAGCATCAAGTTATCCCCTCAACCCTTCACCGAATGATTAAGTTCCGCTGGAACAACAACATCGTTGTTGTAATGGCGGAAAATCTTGAAAAGGAGAAGGTTGAGGCAGTTTCTTTGGTATCCCTTCAAATCGTCCATTTTGACCCCAAGCCTTTTGATGTACTATATCGTGCCGACTGCTTTAAGTCGGTCAGTTTCATTCCGATTCTCGAGCAGGCCAGCCATTTGGCTGCTTTTGGCAATCCTTTCTTGATGGTCGGGAATCTATGTCAGAGGTGGGGGTACGAAAAAGGAGCACCTCTTGAGCGGAATGGCCAAGGAATCACCGAACCAATTGTCGTGGAGAAAAGACGAGAGTTCAAAGGACTAGGATACGAGTGGAAATCGCAGGATGGATTCTCAAGGCGTCATAAGTTCCGAAAGCTCGTTATTCCATGGGGTTTAACTAACTTTGTTAGTGCAGGATTGCTGGATCCTAATCAGAGTCTTGTTCTTGCAGTGTCTGAACAGAGTAAACCAATCAGCAGATTAGAGTGGATATGTGTCGAGGATTACTACTCTGATGAAAAGGTCGTGGATTGTATAACAGATTCAACATCACCTTGTCCACTAGGGACAGCTATGCTAACATTGCCACCTCCGGTGTCAGCCGAACGCCTTCCTACTGGTCCAGCTGCAGTCTCAGTTTCAACAGGAGCAGCCTTAGCCGCAGCATCATCAGTATATTAGTTAGCTTTGATGGAGTTACAGTATGGACAACTGAAATCATTACCTGAAGTACCAGAAACTACCAGTGCCTACTATGTGGATTTCGCTTCTAATGAGGATGAGGGGGATGCTATAGTAGCACAAGTTGACAGCATGCTCAGTGATTTGGAAGTCCTATTTCAGGAGCAGTTGGCGGCACTGGTGGAAGACCCACAGAGTGAACTAAAGCACAGAAAGGGAAAAGCAGTAACGACAGAATACGTTGCAGAGCGAACAATTTCACAGGGTCAGTCTGCTATTATGGTCCTAGAAGAGGACAGATCACTGAACGCTGGACTAGAGGAGTTTATCTCCTATCAGTCAGGAATCAGGTCTAGGTGGTACTATCAGTCTTGGCCTCAGTTGAGCAGTGGGGTCCAAAAAAAGGATCCTGAGTTAGGCTCAGGAGAGAATGCGGGCGACAACACTCACATCAGTCAATCAGAAGACAGTTGCCCACCTGTCACACATACCATTCAAGAAAACCATAAAAATAAAAACATTTGTCCACATAATAAGGCTGTGAAAGAAGTGAAACAGCTAGGTACATCTGTAATTTCGGAAATGGTAGAATCTGAGATTGTCAGAGGTACATAGAAGAAGACCAGAGTCACAGTAACCATTCTGAAGCATCACCAAGGGTAGAATGTTGAGAGAATGTATACCATTGGAGACATGGATCCCTCATTCCAGTAGGAGATCCTTCCCGAACTTATTACATATGGAGAGGAGGATGATGCAGAAATAGAGGAAGAAAGTCATGACGTACCCGATTTCCAGCCTTTTGACGATGATCCAGAAGGCCCAAACTTGCATGTAGAAGAGGAAATTGAGTCGGTAAACATTGGCACCACTGAAGATGTCAAGGAAGTGCGAATAAGCACTAGACTCACAGCACAGGCCTGAGTAGAACTTGTTGAGCTCCTCCGAGAATATGCAGATATCTTCGCCTGGAGTTACGATGACATGGTTGGGCTAGACATTGTGGTAGTGGTGCACACATTACCACTTAAACCTAATGTCAAGCCAATTAAACAAAAATTGCGTAGATGGCGACCACAGTGGCTATTGAAATTGAAAGAGGAAATAATGAAGAAGCACAAGGTTAACTTTCTAAAGGTCGTCCTCTACCCAGAGTGGTTAGTGAATGTGGTTCCGGTGCCTAAGAAAGATGGTCGGGTTCGAATGTGTATTGATTACAAGGACCTAAATAAAGCAAGCCCAAAGGATGATTTTCCACTCCTGCACATTGATGTGTTGGTAGATAATACTACACGACACAAAATGTTGTCATTCATGGATGGATTCTCAGGTTATAATCAAATTAGAATGGCAGAAGAGGATATGGAGAAAACATCCTTTATCACCCCATGGGGTGTGTTTTGCTACAAAGTTATTACATTTGGGCTTAAGAATGCCGGGGCCACATATCAAAGGGTGATGACAACATTGTTCCACGATCTCATGCACCAGGACATCGAGGTTTATGTGGATGATATGATAGCCAAGTCAAAGGAGCCTGAAGAACACATTGCTTGTTTAAGGAAGTTGTTCAACCGCTTGCGAAAATATAAGCTGTGGTTGAACCCCAACAAGTGTGTATTTGGTGTCTCATTAGGCAAGCTACTGGGTTACATCATTAGTCAAAGAGGAATTGAGGTAGATCCGAACAAGGCTAAAGCCATCATCAAGATGCCTCCTCCTACAATAGAAAAAGAAGTCTGAGGGTTGCTGGGGCGGTTGCAATATATCAGCCGGTTCATTGCCGAGTTGACATCAATTTGTGAGCCGATCTTCAAGCTCTTGAGGAAGAATGCATCAGTGCATACAAAGAGTAGTGGCATCTCTACTTTGATGGTGCAGTTAACAGGAGAGGCATAGGCATTAGTGCAGTATTGGAGACTCCGCAAGGCCAAATGATCCCACTTGCTCGAAAGTTAACCATTGTGTGCACCAATAATGTGGCAGAGTACGAGGCATGTATTCTTGGCTTGCGGGCTGCATTAGAACATGGTGCGCGAAAACTGCATGTGCATGGCGACGCCATGTTAGTTATCTCATAGGTTAATGGTAACTGGAGAACAAAGGACTTGAAACTACTGCCATACCATAACCACCTTCTCAGGCTAATGGCCATTTTTGAGGAAATATGTTTTTCCTTCATGAACAGGGCCAAGAATGCCTAAGTGGATGCACTAGCCACTCTTGCTCTTTGTTGTCCATACCATAGGATGATAAGGTGAAAGTGTCGGTGTAACCATGCCGACAACTGCCTCGGGATTGGCGTGAAAGGCCAAATGCGCGAGGGTCGACAAAGTCATGGCAAAAATAATAAAAATAATGATAAAATGCAGGAGTCACTACCTAGTCTATTGAAAAACGGAAGACGTGGAAAACCGCTTAAAACATTCAAATCGTACAATAAAGCCAATGGAAAAGAAGGTCAATCATGAACCAGAAAATTGGGCAAGGATCCCTGTTACGCACGAGGAGGTATTAGGCACCCTCGTGCGCCCGAAAATCGGTCTTTCTATGGGTTTCTCAATAACTTATATGGAATGTCGGCTTTTCAACCTTTTTTGTACGCCCGAGGGTGATATGCAATGCAATGCTAAGTGAGTGGTGTCTTATGCTAAATAGGAGTACATGGGATGTGGGGTGTGTCCTAATGCTCAGAAAGGTCACCCATGTAATGGGTCAAGCCCCGGTGCAAGGATATTGCACGAATATGATCAAAAGATCTAACAACATTGAGTGATTTTCATCCTTGCTTTACTATATGCAAAACATGATCTACCATGCATGGAAAGGGCTAAAAATAGAATAGGGTCTTCCTGATATATCAAGGAAGACAAGCAGAGAAAACCAAAAGCAACTCCATACGGGAAAACATGCTAAAAACCATGCGAAAAGCTGTTGTGTCCCGTTGGAAAACAGGCTGCGCCAGACTGGTGCGCCACCTATGTGCTCTACTTGGTGTAGGAAAATGTGTCAGGGAAAGATCAGAATGCCATGCAGTGCAATATCATGTAATATGATGGATTCTAGAATATTATACAATGAAAAGTCCTTGCAAACTCAAAAATGCAACTTAAATATCTATGAAAATCCAAGCATGAAAAGATAACATGGATCTTGTGCTCAAAGGCGATATGCCTCACACAAGATCACATCCTTTTTATGCTAAATAAAGACAACAAGAATCAGCCATACTATCTAGATCATGGAATGATGCATAAGAATCACCATATAGGAGTCCATGGGGCAATCAGCCTACCAGATTTCAGCGATGAGCCAAATATGAAAAGTGCAAAAGTCTTAAAAGTAGTATCATCTTAAGCTGAAAACATGCATGCAAAGCCATATAATATCGGAGAATCAACACCTGGAAAATCAGAGTCAAAAACATCTGGGAAACCATGCAGATTGTGATGCAAATAGGGTGATTTACTCTCTAACCAGACTGGTGCACCAGAATGGTGCTCTAGTAAGGTGCGCCACTCTGGTGCGCCACTTTGGTGTGCCAGAGTGGTTCTCCCTAGAAACCCTGAATCAGACTTCAGTCTGATTCAGAATCTGGTCCAGATTTCAGAGATCAATGATTTTTTCTTAACCCAGATTATTTATACAGATGATAAGAGATTGAAACACGATGAGATACAAACAAATGAAAGTCTTTTATCACTAGTTTCAAATCATGCCAAATCATAGGTTGATGACTGCATACATGCTTAGGATTCTAAAGAATATGTATGAGTTAATAAGGTCAATAATCTCATGCAAATGGTAAACACAAAGAAGGCATATTGGCTACTAATTTCCTAGCATATGAGTGCATGAATCATGATTCTCTATGTGAAAGAAATAGAGATGAAAGACAAGTTTGCAGCATAAAATCAGACTATCTATGAAGTTTATGACATGCTTTATTCAGTGCAAGAACTAGGATTAAAAGTAAAGAAGGGAGATGAACCTACCTTGCCCAAGGTGTTCCTTCTTAGAAAACTCATGATAATACTTCCTTGTTGCTTTGGGGAGGCTGGAGATGCTCTAGAAGGCCAAGATATTCTCAAGAAAACGAGAGAGACTTGCTGGAGTAAGTGGATAGCTTGCTCAGGATTAACCAAGTGTGCTAAATGGTTGCCAATGGATGTCCTTTTATAGAGTTTCACAAGGGTAACTCCCATGGGATGCAAATAGCCTTGCAAACGAAGAGCCTAGCGTAGATTCGTAGAGAATATTCGGTGGTGAGGGTTACAAGTACGGGAGATGGAAAGCCAGCAGTCAGCACCCTAAAAAGTGGCTGTGCGCCAGCTTGGTGCGCAAGGATGGTGCTCTGGTTAGGTGCACCACCTTGGTGCTCCAGTTAGGTGCGCCACTTTAGTGCTCCTGCTTGGTGCTCCAGTCAAGTGCTCCACATTGGTGCTCTCCTTAGCTATCTGAATTGCCAATTGGGCCACGGGCTTGCTATGGGCTTGTGGTCGGTTTGTGCAATGATCTCTGGCTAGTTAAAAATTTCAAGTAGGATTCAAAAGTGGTTGAGCTTCCCGCATCCAAAGCAACATCTGGAGAGTTTTACCTATGAGCCACCTCAAAATCGGGGTGTCTACAGTCGGTAACCTGCACAGACCAGCTGGCACACTGCATGAGCATAGAGGAAGCAGACTCTACAGTAGAGCTCCCATGGTATCATGACATCAAAGTGTAGTTGGAAACCAGGAGTCACCATCCAGATGCATCAGCGGTAGATAGAAAGACCATGGTCCAACTGGCTTCAAGATATGAGCTTGGAGCAGGTCACTTGTACAGGAGGTCTTACAATTAGATGCTTCTATGTTGCTTGGATAAAAAGGAGGCCGATACAGTAATGTTGCAAGTGCACATTGTGACATGTGGACCACACATGAATGGGGTATTATTGGCCATGAAAATAATGTTACAAGGATATTTATGGTCAACCATGGAGACGGACTGCTGTCAGTTTGTGCGAAGATGTCACAATTGTCAAGTCCAAAGTGTAGACACCCCATATGCTTGCAGTGGGACCTTAAACTCTAAAACTAACCAAAATAAAAGTTAAAATTCAAAAACCTAACTCAAAACCCTAAAATTAGCTTTAAACCCAAATCCAAACCCTAAACCCTAGGTTAAACCCTAAACCAAACTCAAAACTTTAATCCGAACCCTAAACCATAGGTTAAACCCGAAACCAAACTCAAAACCCTAATCCAAACCTTAAACCCTAGGTTAAACCCTAATCCAAACCCTAAACCCTAGGTTAAACCCTAAACCAAACTCAAAACCCTAATCCAAACCCTAATCCCTAGGTTAAACCCTAATCCAAATTCAAAACCCTAATCCAAATCCTAAACCCTAGGTCAAACCCTAAGTCAAACCGTAAACCATAAGTCAAACCGCAAACCCTAATGTCAAACCCTAATAACCTAACTAACTTCCACTCCCTCATAACTACTCAAACAAACTCATGTAACAAGCTAAACTCTCTAACTAACTCCCACTCCAACATAACAACCTCTAACCACCTATAACAACCTCTAACTACTTAAACAAACTCTAACAACTTCCCACTTAATCTAACAAACTCTAACAACTTCCCACTTAATCTAACAACTCTAACAACTTCCCACTTAATCCAACAGCCTCTGACTAATCACAACAACCCATAACCACCATGGCAAGCCTATAAATAGCCCCATTTGCAAGTGAGAAAGGGAGGTTGGAAAATTTGAGAGGAGAGCCCCACAAGCTTTTTCCTCCCAACTAGAGCAACTAGAGTGATCCAGGAGCAAGGACGAAGCTCGTGGAGGAGAAAATCTGAGATTTCAGCCATCTCTGGCGAGCTCCGGCGAGCTTCGGCGGCTTTCGGTGAGCTCCGATGGCCAAGGTCACTGCCAGTCCAGGTACACCCTCCACAGACCTCAATTTCCTTCTAGAATAGTTTCCTAGGTCTCCCTCTTCCTTCCCCGATCAATTCCAATAGAGCCAGAGGCCTTCCATGGCTGAGGTCCCACTAGAGCCATTCTCTAGCGACAGAGGTGGGGGCAAGAATTCAGTGGTCGATTCGTGCCCCAGGGTGCTCAATCCTCCTTCGCTGAGGTCCCTCTTGCTTCTTCGATCCTTGGTGTGCCATTTTGCTGCCTCCCTGAGCATCCAGTAGTAGATCGCCGGAGTCGTGCGTCGTTGCCATCGCTGGAGAAGATGACTGGTAACAACGACTGATCGCACGCCTCTAGCTCCGCCACGCCTCTCCGAGCCTCCAAGAATGTTCCACGACATGCCCCCAACACTCTGGAGCCATCAGAGTCAAGCCTCGTGCCCTGAATCACTCCAGCAACCATGCTCATCGGAGAAGACGATGGCGACGGCAGGTGGAACCCAACATCATGTGATCTTCCTCCATATTGGCCTCTGAAGGAAGGGAATGCCCCACACATTGTCCTCATGCTACCAGGAGCTTCGAGTCGCCGCGCTAGTGCCCTCTGGAACAACCTTCTTTCTCGGCGTCGTCGCCGGAGTCGCGTTGACGACGAGGGAGGTGGGAGGCCAGTTCTAGCTGTCGAGGCCGTGATCTAGACCGTTGGATCTTCTCACCCCTTTCTCCTCTTACTCCCAATGTAGCCTGATGGATGATCAGGCATCAAGATGCCCCAGAAGGGCATCGTCGGCAGTCGTCGACGGCAGAGTTCTGTTGCCGACGGTCGTCGATTCTTTTTCTTAAAAAAAAAATATATTAAAAAATAAGTTTTCTTTGAATAAACTTCTGTTCTTTTATTTTCTTTACATTTAGGTCCTTATTTTCTTACAAATAGGTCTTTTCTCTTACTTTTAGGTCCCTGCATATATTTTTAAATCATTTAAATAATATGTGCTTTGAAATATTACAGAGGAGCCTTTGTAAATTCTTAAAAATGTTTTCCAGGCTTAAAGGTTAGGCAAAAACCCCTTGATTTACTTTTCTTACATTCTAAATCTAGCATTTTGCATAAAAACCTTGAGCTTTGTTGAAATAGTTCTGAATGCATATTTCTCTGTTTAAATTGCAAGTTTACCCCTGAGAATTCAAATATTTGTTCAAATGTGACCTGAATTGCATTTTAGCGCTTGAATTTTACTGATTGCTCACTAAATGCATGTTTTCTTTCTAGGGTAAATTTACATGTCAGTCCCTGAAAATTTCTATTTTCAAATATGGACTCTTTTCCTTGCATATTTAACCATGAATTTCTTCAGAATTGCATTAAATACTTGTTTTAATAGCAAAATTGCATTTTGACCGCTAAGAATCTTTAATTTGACCAAAAATGCACAGTTTTGCACATTTGACCCCAGATTTCTTCAAAATTACATAAAATGTGTTTCTTATGTATTTTTGATGATTTAGCCTCAGACTTTCATTTTTCATTCTAAATTTGTGAATTTTGCACAAAAGCCCCTGGAATTTACATTTTTAGACTCTTACATGCATTTTACACATTTTGTTGCACTTTTTCATGCATATTTTCTTGTGCCTTCTTCCTTTCATCGTGCATACATTTCTAACTCATTTCAAACTTGTTTTTCCCTTTGTTTTCCAGATTTCTTCTGACTCTCATGATTTTGATTTGATTTGGCTCTCCATCGCCCAAGGGCGTACATTAACAATGCCGACATTGTCCCGAATTAGGATTATTTTCTCCAATTTGATTTTCTCGGATTTCTTCAAGTTTTCGCTGATTTGTGTGACGCTTTTCGAGAGTTTCTCGATTTTCACGATTTTCCTCATCGCCCACAGGCGTACAGTAAAGTGGCATTATCAATACCGACATTTTTCCCTCGGATTATTATTTTCTCTTTTTTCCTTCTTCTCTTTGATTTGGCATGTTTTCATTGTCACTTTAAGCATGTGCATTCAGAATAAGCAAGCATACACACAATAGACCATTTAGTAAGTAGAGAACCTAGAAAGACCGAGTTCCTCAGGCGCATGGGGGTGCCTAACCCCTTCCCTACGAGTAACAAGAATCCTTACCCTTTTTTTGGCCCGCATTGATTTGTGCACTACATCCATTAGGCACGGAGCATACATGTTCTTTTCATCTTGTTTTCTTCTTGGTCTTCTTTTGTGTTTGGTTTTCCTCGTCGTTCCATTAAAAGACTAGGTGGCGACTCCTTTACTTATCCTTTTCTTATCTTTCCTTGGTGTTTCCGAGTCTAGTCTTCTTCTCCGGATTCACCATCTTCGCCGTGACCGTATCAGGACTCCTCGTGTGCTTCCACGCATCGTAAGGAGAGCCGTGTAGGGTTCCACTGGCATGGTCACACATGGCAACTTCATTCATGCACCCCTAGAGCAGCTCCACAACATGTCATCACCCTTGCCTTTCTCAACATGGGGAATAGACGTTGTCGGAGCTATCCACCCAGTAGCTTGTAATGGACATCAGTACATCCTAGTAGCTATTGATTACTTTACAAAATGGGTGGAGGCAACTTCTTACAAGACAATGACCACCTTTGTGACTGAAAAGTTCATCAGGAACAATATCATTACCTGGTATAGGGTCCCGCATTCAATCATGTCTAATATTGGGACAAATTTCACAGCAAAAAAGGTCGAGGATTTCTTGTTGGAATTCCATATCAGGCATCACAGGTCCTCCCTGTATCGTCCTCAGATGAATGGGGCTGTGGAATCCGCCAATAGGAATCTAACCAAGTTTCTTAAAAAGATAGCAGAAACACATAAGGATTGGCATGACAGGCTCCCATACGCTTTGTGGGCTTACAAAACATCAGTCTGGACTTTAACAGGAGCAACTCCATATTCTCTAGTGTATGGTATGGAAGCAGTCCTACCTATAGAAATGGAGTTACCATTGCTCAGAGTTTTGAAAGAAACAGAGTTGAAAGAGGCAGAGTGGATTGAGGACTGCTTCGTTCAACTAAACTTGATAAATGAGCATCGATTGCAAGCTATGCATCATGCGTTATGGTATCAGAAACGCATGGCCAAAGCCTATCAGAAGAAGGTCCGACCTAAAATTTTCTTACCAGGGGACCTGGTCTTGTGAGCTATACATCTCCCTGATGGGCGTGGCAAGTTCAAACCCAATTGGCGTGGACCATTTGTTGTCAAACAAGTCTTCTTTGGAGGAGCTGTAATCCTGGAGGACATGGACTGCGTCAAACAATCAGAGCTAGTTAATTCATGCTACCTAAAAAAGTACTATCATTGATCATAAACTATGTGTCCTCACTCTGCGGCACTGTCATCGTTCTCCATGCATGCATGAATTCATTTTATCAATGTTTTTCTACGTCCACGTAGCCTTTCATCTCTGTAGATATTAACTCACATTCAGCATACGCATATATAGGCAGATGATTGTGATCATCATCATATGCATGGATCTTAGCCTGGTGATGATAAACAGAATAAGCTTGCCAATGTTGGGATTGCGTAGCCCCTCCTTAGATAGATACTATTCAGGTAACCTAGGGAGTGAGGGAGCCACCTTTCATCGTGAATTGGGCAAAGTATCCAAGCCGCTAAAGGACCTTACACCTCCCAGAGGGAGATAAAATGTTAGGGATGAGAATGAGAGTGTGAGAAATAAAATAAAAATATCTGGGAAAGGGCATAAAAGAATTAAAAGACAGAAGTCGCAAATAGAAGTTAGCCCTAAAGAGAGAGGCATGACAGGTAGCATTGTCCCTACAATTCAATTGGGAGAGGAGTCAGAGTGAATACCTGGAAAGCATGTTCCAAAAAGGGCCTAGCCAACCCTTTAAATAGCAGCAACGCCCCATCATAGACTAAGTACCTATTACTTCCATGCCAGGGATTGGGTGAACCCACATGCCTATGAGGGAGAAAGAACAAAGAAAATAAAATAAAAAGCAGGGGTATGGTCCAGTTGCGTTTGGAATGGAGCCCAGGACACGATATTGCATTCCAGAGAGCCACCCAAAAAACTAGGAGCTTGGATAGAGTCTCGTGAGGTTTGGAGCTGCTATTCCCTTGTATACATGGCGATAAGCTTTCCAATGCTGAGGGCGCTAATAAGATCCCACAACTCATTCAGCATGCATGCATTTCTTTCCACAAACATCATCTTAAAAGCGTCGCAGAGTCCAATCTAGTTCTCTTAGCTGGGGCATGATAACAACTTTCAGCCTAGGAGGATCAGGAGGGCATCGCCTAAACTAGGGGCATGCAAGTTTCTCTTATTGGTTAGGGCCATTTATGTCAAACCAGGGGCATGTTAGCTATCCTATGGTTAGACACACTGAGCCAGTACTTGACCAGGGGCATGCAAGCTGCTTTGATTGGTTAGGGTCGTCCATATTAAATCAGGGGCATGTCAGTTGTCCTATGGTTAGACACAATATGCTAATACTTGACCAGGGGCATGTCAGCTGCTCTACAGGTTGAGGATCTCCGTAATCTACTAGGGAGCACTCCAGTTACTTCATTTGGCTTCTTAAACTCCTTAGGAGGGCTCATTCATCAAACAATCCCGATGATCAAGGTTTGATGGCTATATCGCATTATTTTGGCACCTGGTCAAAACAGGTTGGTAACCAGGATATCTTGTCGGGGCTATCAGTAAGATACAGTCTGTTCGATAGCTCCTTGTTTATTCAACTGTAATGTTCAACTTTGGGTTAGTCTTTCTGATTATTTTAACACCATTTGTGTTGCACCTTTTATTTGTCTGTACTAGACTTTACAAGATGTTGGAGAATGAAGCAAAGTTGAAGCATATCTCTAAACCAGTGTTTTGAGCATGTTCTGTAGGAGATCGTTTCCGCTTTATGGTGGCTTGAGTCAGGTGAAGCTGAAGTGCCCTATTAATCATGGGTTTCCCCACGATGGTCATACCTTTGCACTTCTTAGATGTTCTCCAAGTATAGATCAGGCAGTTAACATAAAGCGACCACGACAAGCTGCGGACTTGGGGGATCTCCTCAAAGCTTTTGGATATCGTAAAGGTGGAGGTTTCTCGATACTTCCTGTGTGCAGCTGCTCGGTTCTAGAAGCCAGCCCATCATGTATTCTGCTTTGGGAGAGTCGAATTGACCCCTACTTTGGAAGAGGTCCATAAAGTATGTTGTTTGCAAAAGTTCTTGGGACTGACCGCGTTTATGCGGTGCGACGGATATTCCTCAATCTGAAGTGAACTAACCGGCTTGTCAACCGACGTTTGTGGTCGTAAGCTTACCTGTTCAGATGGACATTCTCCCATGCTATAGCTGGCTTATTTCAACAAGTTAGCCAGAATGCGCACCTCCTTGGGCGATGAGCTATGGTTGAAAGGCTTTGTTGTCCGCTTCTTAGGAGAGTTGGTTTTCAGCCATGGTCAGATGATTGTGAACATTGAGGTCACCGAGATTGCCTTGGCGGTGGTCACCCGTTGGATAGACTTGGCCGTAGTTATCTTGGTAGAAACTTACCGGGCTCTAGACCAATTACTATGAAGTAGCCGACACTTTTATGGCTGTGAAGCTTTTGTATAGGTATGGTTGGTTTCTCATCTCGATGTAAAAGTCTTATGCTCGCAACGGTCGGCCTTCTAATTCTACTGTCAAAGCAGTCATGCATGCACGCTCACCTCGGTTTGGAAGGAGTACGAGCAGTTGGAAAGTTTGAAAGAAGACAAAGTCATATGGTGCATCATTCCTTCGGCCACTCATAACTTTGAGGCTTTCATCAATACAACTGATATGCAACTTATCGTCCTGCTAGGGCTGATTGGTGGAGTTGAGTATCACCAAGTCCGTGTGATGCGGTAATTTGGCTATTAGCAATATTCCCTTGTTCAGGGGCTAATGCCAGCTCGGTTCCAAGAGTACCTCCTGAGCTATTATGCTACGACTAAGGAGATGTCTCGCCTACTTAGTGGCTCCATATGATTGAAAGATCTCGCAGTCATAGACGGGAAGGATTGCACAGCAGATTACGAAGCCAAAGTTGAAGAAACCTGTCAAATTTGCAGCGCTGCTCCAAGCCATATGCATTTTAGCAAAGCTCCAAGCTCAAAGTGATCTATTGATGACGCTGTAACACCCCAGTGCTACGCAACAGTACAAGAACTACCCAAGTACAACTAAAAGAATTTAAATAGAAGAAATAAATAAATAAAGCTAATCACCCAGACCTGTGTGCAGCAAACGTGGCTCGAAAAGATGCACCAGACTAGACTGCTCCTACACCTGAGCACCTGAAACAAGGGGACAAGGAAAAACACACGTGAGTGACAGGAATGTCACCCAGTACGTGCCCCAAAAACAACACTAAAATCCAATGAAAACCATTGCCAGATAACTACTATTGCCAAAACCACATGTCCAACTAGAAAACATGGA
>JAMKQA010017915.1:0-32268 GCA_024699735.1 Posidonia australis | reverse complement strand
GATATGCAACATTTAATTTAAATGAAACCATATGATTGATGAAATATTCAATAAGATGAGAAATCAAATGTCATATGGTTAATGAACAAAATGAAATGGGACCAATCTTTGCAAATAAAGAGGGGAACAAAAAGAGTGTGGGTGAGAGGTGTGGGCTTTGGGGCCAAGGTGGGTCCAAATGGACCAAATGGGCTTAAATGGGCCTTGAAGGAGTTAATTGGGCTTAAATGGGCCTTGTGGGCCCAAGTGGGTCCAAATGGTCCAAATTGACATAAATGGGCCTGAAAAGGATTTGAGCTCAGCCACCAGACCCTCGTCGTGCAAAATTGGGAAAAATTGGGGTGCCTACAGTATCAACCTGAAGAGACGGGATATGACGAGTTAATCAAGTTTTGTCAACCCGATCGCCAGACAGTATGACGGTTGTCAACCGGGTAGTTGGGGATACCGGCCCAAAAGAAAGGGACATGACAAACATACCATTTGTGTAACAAGAAAGAGAGCCCTGTCCGCACGGACCAAGGGCAAACAAAGAGATTTCGCACCTGCGAAAACTCGGAACAGAAAAGGAAAAAAAAACCTTGACCGCCCGGTTAGAGGGTCAAACAACTGGATTCCGCACTCGCGAAAACCCAAAAGAGAAAGGATAAGGACCTTGACCGCTTGGTCAAAAGGTCAAGCAGCTAGATTTCCTGCCCGGGGAAATCCGAGAGAAAGGCATGGACCCTGACCATCCAGTCAAAAGGTCAAGCCGCCGAATTTCCTACCCAAGGCCGAGAAAAAGGCACGGACCCTGACCATCCGGTCAAAAGGTCAAGCCATCGGATTTCCTGCCCAAGGAAATCCAAGAAAAGGCAAGGACCCTAACCATCCGGTCAAACGGTCAAGCCGTCGGATTTCCTGCCCGGGGGAAATTCGAGAGAAGGCAAAGACTTCGACCGCTCGGTCAAAGTTAACAAGCTGGATTTCACATCCGCGAAAATCCAAGAGGGCCAATGACATTGACCGCCCGGTCAAAGACAACAAGCTGGATCTCGCGCCCGCAAAAATCCAAGAGGGAAAATGACATTGACCGCCAGGTCAAAGTCAACAAGTTGGATTTCGGGCCCGCGAAAATCTAAGAAGGCAAATGACATTGACTGCCTGGTCAAAGTCAACAAGCTGGATTTCGCGCTCGTAAAAATCCAAGAGGGCAAATGACATTGACCGCCTAGTCAAAGTCAACAAGCTAGATTTCACGCCAGCGAAAATCCAAGAGGGCAAATGACATTGACCGCCCGATCAAAGTCAACAAGCTGGATTTCGCTCCCGCGAAAATCTAAGAGGACAAATGACATTAACCGCTCGGTCAAAGTCAACAAGCTGGATTTCGCTCCTGCGAAAATCCAAGAGGGCAAATGACATTGACTGCCCGATCAAAGTCAACAAGCTGGATTTCGCGCCTACGAAAAATCCAAGAGGGCAAATGACATTGACCACTCGATCAATATCAACAAGTTGGATTTCGCGCCCACAAAAATCCAAGAGGGAAAATGACATTAACCGCATGGTCAAAGTCAACAAGCTGGATTTCGCGCCCGCGAAAATCCAAGAGAAAAAGGTAGAAGGATCTCATCCGCTTGGAGGAGAACCTGAAAAATACAAAACGATGATCCCTAGATTGTCCCCTAGGAAGGAAAATGGCAATGGTGCTTCGAAGGGCAAAACTATAAATGTGCTTGCTGCTGATGTTGTGGTATAGAAACTGGCATTATTGCTGAGATGCATGTACAATCTCCTTGCTGGAATTGTCGACCTAATGTAGTATTGTTTGCTTATTTGCAATTTCCCAAAACTTGAGGGTTTTATTGCAAATTTCCCAATCATGACAACCTTCTGATTGTTGTATTGCCACTGTGCTGTGATATTCGTTATTCTGCTGTATACCAACAATTGTCTACTTCAAACAAAACTTCCCACATCCTTTTTGGACTATTCTGCAAATTTGAGAAATGTAGGGGGTTTTCTGCAAATTACCCCATTTGGTGCATTTTGCGGGCCTTGTGCTGGCTTTTCTTGACACTGTATACTCTGCTCTTGAAGTGCAAGCTGTGAAGTGCTAGGGGCTGAAACGTAATTTTCACTACCATTTTGCATTTTGAACCTCAACTATTAAATTATTTATAAGAGGGTCCCACTGGATAACTGTCATAACTGCCAAGGCACATTCTGCACTACTTCCTGCTTCTTAGGATTGCATTTGAGCTTATGCTGCATGGCACTTCTTCATTGCTTTGTCTTTTTTCTTCCAAAAGCAACATACTTACTAGGGCTGTAAATGGGTCGGGTATAACCCGTTAACCCGAGTCAACCCGATCCGTTAAGAACGGATTAGGGTAGAACTTTTGTATACCCGTTGACCCGTTAACCCATCACCCGCAAACCCATAAATTTAGTGGGTCAGGGTCAGGGTAGCATACTACAGGTACCCATTAACCCATTAACCCGTTAAATCAGATAATGTTTTGTTAGTCATGAGCATTCCAAATGTAAAGCCATCCAGATTATTTGTTAGTAAAAAATCTTTGCGCACCCCCTCACCTTTTGAAAGATTTTGTTTCTTAAGATGCACATTTCTGTGTCGTTTATTCCCTCGTTTTCTTCCCGATTGTGGTTAGATTCACAGCTCTGTTTTGCTTGGTGGTTGACTGTAGTTGAAATTTTGATGAGTGAAAAGACCACCAAACAGTAGAATAGGCTCATCAATAATGGCATTTCTGATTTCCACATGGTATTCCATACAATATCAATGTGAATGAGAAGATATCAATGTTCCCGTGTTCAGTTCTTAATATCATTCTCTATTGATGCTGTTGTCTGAATCAATTTCCTGACAACTTAGTCTTCTAATAGCGGTATGACATCATGTCTTAGTTTTTAGTTTAACACCTAGGAAAATTTCCAAACAAAGGGAGTTAAACGATGTCTTTTCAGTAATATTTTCCGGTCATACAGTAAATAAATAGCTCTATGTTTTACGTCACGGATGTTGCATTTGTTTGGATTAAACAATAAAATAAATTCATTCGTTAACCCTACCCAATATCCATCACCTGTTAACCCTATTTATCACTCATAAAATGATATAAATTTAGATTTTAACAATATAAAAAAGTCACCCGTTTCACCCGTTAACCCTACCCATCATCCGTTATTCTAATAAGTAGTGGGTAGGGTAGCGGCTAGAATTTTGTAAGACGGGTATTAACCCGACCCGTTACCCGTTAAGAAAGGACGGGTTAGGGTTAAGGTAGACCTCTAACCCGACCCAACCCGACCCATTTACAGCCCTAATACTTACTCATTCACATTTATATATTTTTCCTTCATTTTAATCCTTCCTTAATACGCGTGCCTCTTCTCCTTCCTCCTTATTTCTTCTTTTCCTCCAAACGAAACCCACTTCTTCTCCCTTTCTTCTCTTCACCTCTTCTCCTCAATGAAAGCCCCACTCTCTCTTCCCCTCTCATCTCCTCACAGTAGCGGCATTTTGTGGTGCACCGACGGGGTGCTTCCGGCTGGTGCGGGGATCTAGCGCGCCGACGAGGTGCGGCGAGGTGTGACGGTGGTTGGTCGGCAGCGGCATGGACCGAACCCTTCAAGATTGGCTGGACAGAGGCTCACCGACGGAGGTATTTCCTCTTCCCCTTGATCTCCCATTTCGTGTGCTTGCATTCCCCTCTTGTTTTGGGTGGTCGAAGGCTGGATGGGCTCCAACGGGCAAGGGGCGACTCCAACAATTTGTGGCTTGGGCTCGGCGGTTGAAAACGCCGGTGGAGAGTGTGCAGGTCGCGGGGAGCAATGGCCAATGGGCTATGGTGATGGCGGGCTAGCCGAGGGTAGGTTTTGGCAATCTTAACCGCGCGGTGGCGGGTCGATAATGTAGTGCTAATGGGTCGGCTAAGGTGGGTTCCGACGATGTTTCTGGTGGTAGATGGGGTGGCTGACGGTGGTGGCGGAATGGTTGTGTGGCGGTGATGGTGGGTTAAGGTTGTTGTAAGGCTGGTGGCAGGCTGGCTATGAGATGGGTCGGACGTGGTGAGGGGTTGGTTGTGTCGTGGTGACGATGGCAGGGAAGGGGGTGATGGGTTTAAGTAAAAAGGTTTGCTGGCACACATGTGAACTGCTTGTTATGCCATGCTAAGCTACTGTCATATTGCCTTTTATGCCAAGATAAGCTATTTTAAATTCATTATCTGCCGACCCATGTTTGAGGAAAGTAATATCCCATCCAGAATATTTCATTCCAGTCCTTCAAGTTTCAACTTATAAGCGCAAAAAAAAACAAGACCATCAATATTGCCCCATAAACTTCACATTTCCATGTAATCATCTGTTTACTGTTTGAACTTTTCTGTAATGCTGAGCTGTAACTGTATGCTTGTTTTTTTTACATTTCTACCCCTTTTTATTCTGTCTTTGACTATAATGCAATATTTGATTTTGTCTTGGATTCTGGTATGCTGTTGTCATGCTTGTTGTTCTAGTTTTAATGTGGTCTTCACCCCTTTTTGTAGGACAATCCAGTTCCCGATGAGGGAACCCCACAGTCCTCATGGGATACGCCGTCTAGCTCTCATTTCCGACGGCGAGGTAGTTCCTCGAGGTCACGTGCCTCCAATAGCTCGACTCCTGCCGTCCCTGTTGAGGTAGGTCCAAACTAGAAGACAATATGTATATAAATCTGGTGCTCTATCTGACAAATGCATTTCCAGGAGTCTGGTAATTTCGAGGGGCGGCTGTTGAACAACCATCATATCTACGAGGGTCCCGATTTTGGGGTAATTTCCTGCTTTGCTGTGCTTTAAAAATTACTTTCTGACTTGATATTAATGTTGTTCTTAAAATTTCAGGCCGGTGATGCAAGCCGAATAATGCGGTGTCACTAGGCCCCAATGTTAGACCACTTCCACCGCCTGCCCGAGTTTCTGCAGGATTTTCTCCTTCACCGGTCCCCATTCGGTGGCTTACTGTGCATTCTGGTCATACATGGTCATTACAACTTCTTCCGAGCTCTGGTGGAGAGGTGGAAGTTCGAGACGCACACCTTTCACTTCCCATTCGACGAACTGACCATCTTGCTCGACCAGTGGGCCCTACTGACAGGCCTCCCCTTCGGTGATGAGCCGATTATAGGTGAGACTACTCTTGGCCTGCATCTTGCTCCTGCACACCTAGGTCGTGTTCCTCCTAAGCCACCTAGGGGGAAACACATGATCACTATGGGATGGTTGAGAGAGTGGGATCAGTTCTGGCCTCACCCCAAGCCAGATACAGACGAGGCGACTTCGTACTGCGACATTTTTTGCTGGATTTGCTGGCAATGATTTTCTGTGACTCGTCTGCGTACTGCATTCATGCTAATTGGTTAACGTACTTAACCAATTTGGAGCATTTGGATCACTATGATTGAGTTGGTGCCAGTTACACTTGGCTGATCTGTGGGCTTGACAATGTAGTCAAGCTTGGGCGCCACTCCTATGTGGGGCTATATCCTCTGCTGACTGTAAGTATTCATTTTCATTGTTTGCAAAATAAATGTCTTTTTAGTTCATATCTAACCTCTGCTTTCCATTGCTAGTATTGGATTATGGAGCACATCACACAGGGGCATAGCTTCGGCCGCCTTCGAGATGAGCTTCTGCCCCTTCCCCGCCAGTGGGTTGAGCCTGACCATCGGGCTGCTACAAAGGTATACAGTTATGAGTCCTATCGGTATCTGCTGGACTTAGTAGAGCTTGAGGATGTAAGTTTTCTTTTTATCCTGTAGCCTTCAATTCTTTTAAGCATGCACTGCCTAAATTGCTTATACTTGTCTTTTCTATAACAGGTTCACCTGCGCCCATTTGCTAGATATGATGGCTTTGATTGGGTTCCTCTGAACTCCGGCCACGTTTTGAGGGACAAGCAGGTGAAATTCTATTGCATGAAGAAATCAGCATACTTTCTCCCGGGGCGCGTGAGGCACCAGTTTCTAAATGAGTTCTGCATTCCTGCCCCTCCTCCTTCTGATATGGATCACCCGGCGTCGACTCATTCCATGGCCAGAAGTTGGCATGCGGCAGCTATGGCTTCTCAGGACAGGCATGTCCTTCAGGAAGTCAATTATACAGATTATCTGGCTTGGTACCGGCACGTCGGGAAGCCATACCTATTTGAGGAGGCTGTGCGGGATAGCCAGCGTGGCATGTGGTACGCCTTCGACTAGGCCAAGGTATTTGATTATAATTTCTGCTTAACACTTCTATGCATGTAATCAACATAAATCTGATATTTGTCATAATTCAACAGGGCTTTGAAGAACAATTCAGCGCCTTTTACGTCGATATCCGATAGAAGAGGGTATGACTTTTATTTTTGTGAATTGCCATTTTCAACAATATGCCTGACATATTTGTAAATTTGCAGGAACTGCGCTGGCACAATATTATTCGGGTATTTCTCTCTTTTTCTTGCAATTGCTTCTTTGCTCAATAATTCTGGCTACTAACACAAATCTCGATATTGCAGCAAGATTTCCTCGCCCATGAGGTGAATGCAGCTAGTAGTGGGAAATTCACTATGGAAGCTTCTGAGGAAGACCATTCAGACACTGAAGTTTCCCAAAGGGTCCAAAGTTCTGCTGCCCGTTCTCAGGCTGCGGCTGCCGTTCAGTGGTCGCGTCGGATCACTCAACGAGGCGCTCGTCTTTTGGCCAAGAGTTTCCAAGAGGCGTCATCCGACGAGGCGTCATCCGACGAGGCGGAGTCAGATGAGGAATAGCCATCTTTTATCTTTCTGCTATAGTCAAGCCATCTTTTATAAAATGACAACTCCAAATTCTGGAATGCGCCCCTCTCCTGCGGTATTGTTTGTGTATGCTGTATGAAATTTCCTGTGCAGGTTCAAGAAAATGGCGTCGATTTGGCGAGGTCCATATTTTAGGGAATGTGCTGCTGAATTTTTCAACTGTTTGGTGCGCCGCCTAGGTGCGCCGCCTAGGTGCGTCGCCTAGGTGCGCCACCTTGGTGCTCCTATCAAAAATGGTCAGCTTGCATCTTCCTTTTTTTGCTAAAACCCCTTGCATCTTCCTTATATAATCTCGCATTCCCAGCGAGATGCACCGCCGCCCCTTCTGCAAACAACCTCAAATCTTCATAGCTTGCTTGTAGCATTTTCCTTTGATCTGTTCTGGACTCCGGCTGCGCTATTACAATGGTACGTGAATGTTTTTGCTGTTTTTTCCTTGTTGATTTCTTCATGCCTTGCTATATAGATTTCATCTTTGCAATATTATCTCAGATTTACAACAAATCAAAATTTCTTGAGCATGTTTTTTTCTGATTTGCATTTACATAAAGATCATATTCTGTTGGATCACCCTATTTGCCTCATATTTATGCTAAGTTCTGCCTTGTCCTGCCAGATATGGCCCAAATTTGTGTCCACAGAGCTACTCTACCATGGTGATGCGAAATATTGTTCAGATGCTCTACGTGGTTGGATTGATGCTTTAATAGCTGCAGATCGCGAACAAATGCGGATTTGGGGCATATCCTCCTCCCTACTAAGCATAGCTAAATTGGAGGTGAACTGGCACCTGTTATGTGCTGTGGCTCGTTTCTGGACACCGACTTTTCACGTATTTCTCTTCGGGCAGATAGAAATGACTCTGATTTTGGAGGAGGTCAGACGGATATGCGGCCTATCGCCATTCATGTCCCCTCCCGTCTTCACTTGCCATGACAACTATGCTTCAGTTCTGAGTCGACTGACTGGTTTGACCAGAAGCGTTTGTGAGAAGAACCTTATTTGCAGAGACGGATCAACTACCATGGTGCGCTTGAATTATTTTGATGAGATTATCAGTGCTCGTTCCTCTTTAGGCAACATGTGGCTTCATGGTTTTGTGATGCGCTTCCTTGGGGAGCTTATTTTTAGCCATGGTCGGATGACTGTAGCTATTGAGGTGGCTGAAATAGCTTGGGCGATGGTTACTCACCAAATCGATCTTGCTCCCATTCTCCTTGCAGAGACTTATATTGGTTTGGACCGGGCGTTAGGACGCTCTCGACACTTCCATGGTTGTGGCGCTCTAGTGCAAGTAAGTAAGCCATTTTATTTTAGTACTCTGTTGTGCTTATTTAACTATGCAACCTGCTTTGCCAGGTTTGGTTTGCTGCTCATATGTGAGTGAAGGTTCTGTGCCCTCGGCCTTCTGCATTTGAAGCTTATAGCCACATTCACCATTCAAGGACACTTCCAGGTGTACACGAGCTGTGCAGTAGATTGCGGAATCTTGCTGAGGATACGGTAGTATGGTGCATTATATCCTCGGCCTCAAGGACTTTTACTGCCTTTTTTAATGCTAGGGACATGCGGCTAGTGGTTCTTCTTGGACTTACAGGCAGTGTGGAATATCACCCTGTTCAAGTTCTTCGCCAATTTGACTTCTGCCAGGACTCCATTAAGCAAAGTCCCATTCCTGACTGTTATAAGAGGTATATTCTTGGCTCCAATGTAACAACCTCAAAGTTGGCCCGCATGATGCGTGCTGGTATTAAATCCTCCAACCTTGCCATTACTGAGGGCTCTAGTTGTACAGTGGAATATGAAGCTGAAATAAGGGAGACATGGCCCATAAGTGAGATACCGCCTAGTGGCACTTGCTTCACAGGGGCTAGCGGCTCAAAGAGACCGAGAGTTGACTAGCAAATTCTGTATCACTGATGGACTATAATGATAAATTTGCTTGTATTAGTGTCATCTTGACTTGCTTGTGCTTGTTTCATAGAATTGCTTCCAAGAATAATTTAGCTGGCATGCCCTTGGTCATAGATTCTTCCAACCAAAAAAAGTGACTAACACGCCCCTAGTCAAATGCCTATTTGCCCATATTACGACTCAAAAAGGTAGTTGGCATGCTCCTGGTCATAATATGAGCAAATGCCTTGTAAAGTGATATACAAATATGCTTGATTTAAGATACTAGGTGATATGCAAAAAGTGCAATGCAAAGATAGGATTAATGTATGATTAATAGATATTGGTGCCCTCAGCGCCAAGGAAGCCTGTATTGCCTGCCGTAAGAAGTGAAACTGTCCTTGACTCATGTGGCATTAACCTAGATACTTAGGTTTATTTGTAGCTCTCCTTCAAATATTATGGACTTCATGCCAAAATCTTGGGGCCCTACACCTACTCTTTTAATGATTCATGTTTCTTTTTCTCCCTCAAAGGCATGCTGACTTACCCTATCCCTGCTCGGAGGTAATATACACCTAAGCTGAGGGGGTGGCTGCTATCTCCTTTGTGTTAAAGGGGTGGCTAGTCCCTTTGTAGGATTTATTGGTGCATGCTTCGACTCCTCTCCAAGTTATGGGAGGAATAGGGTTGTCCTGTATGCCTCACTCAGTGGAGCCAGCTTCAATCTACTACTTCTATCTCCTTATTTTCTTTTGTGCTCCAGAGTCTGTATTTTTCTTTATTGCTCGCGCTCTCTTTAGACCTAATATTTTTGCTCCCTCTGGAGGTGTAGGTCCCCTGGGAATCTGTGCATTTTGTCCATTTCACTAAATAATCTCTCCCTCACATCCTAAGTTACAAGGGTAGTAACACATGAGGAGGACTGGACTCGTCCTAAGCAGGCGGGCTTCCGATTTTCCTCATCGAGCAATGACAATGCTATGCAAAAGAAAAGTGTATGAGATTATTCATGTTATGTTGGGATGCAATAGCCTAAAATATTAGTAGGTGAATGCAAAGAAAAAAAAGCAACATGGAAATGCATGGCTCACGGTACAAGGCTTAGGATTGACTAGGAGTCACTGGTAGTACATCTTCAGGTAGGAGGCATTAACAGGCTCTGACTGCTCCCTATAGTCCATACCTTCAAGAATGATTGTACCTCCAGATAGGGCCTCCATACCATACACCAAAGAATAGGGTGTTTCTCCCGTTAAGGTCCAGACGGAAGTCTTGTAGGCCCATAATGCATAGGGCAGCTTTTCATGCCAAACTCTATGAGTCTCAGCCATCTTTTTCAAGATTTTTACCAGATTCTTATTAGCCGACTCTACTGCCCCATTCATCTGCGGTCGATAGGGGGAGGATATGTGATGCTTGATCTTGCAATTCTGGAGAAAATCCTCAACTCTCTTTGCTATGAAGTTGGTTCCATTATCTGAAATAATGGCATGTGGAACCCCATATCTGGCGACAATATTATTCCTGATGAATTTCTCTGTAACAGTTGCTGTGACTGTCTTGTATGATGCCGCCTCAACCCATTTTGTGAAATAATCGATGGCCACCAGAATGTAGCAGTGCCCTTTGGATGCGGCAGGATGAACGGCCCCAATGACATCAATTCCCCAAGTGGAAAAAGGCCAAGGTGATGACATGCTATGCAATTGTTGTGGGGGAGCATGTATGAAATTGCCATGTATCTAGTAGTTATGGCATCTTCTGACAAATTGGTAGCAGTATGTTTCCATAGTGGACCAGAAATACCCCTACAACATAATTTTCTTAGCTAAGAGAACCCCATTCATATGCAGACCACAGGTGCCTGCGTGAACTTTTAACATTAGCATATCTGCCTCCTTTTTGTCCACACATCTTAGAAGAATCTAGTTATAAGATCTTCTATATAGCTGTTCGGCCCGGAGCACATATTTAGATGCTAACCGTGTCAAGGTCTTTTTATCTATTGCAAAAATGCCAGGAGGGAAGCCGCGAGACTCCAGGAAAGTTTTAATATCACTATACTAGGGCAATTCAGCAGATAATGGCGCTTCTTGAATATGCATAGAATGTGCTGGCTGATCAATGCATGTGACTGAGATATCTATGGCCTGTGCCTCTGGGAGTGATAACCATGATGCTAGAGTTGCTAGAGCATCTGCATACGCATTCTTAGCTCGTTTCATGAAGGAAAATTTGACATCATCGAATTCTTCAGTCAATTTTAACAAATGTTCATGATATAACACAAGCTCCCGGTCTTTCGTCTTCCAGTCGCCATTGACTTGTGAAATAACCAGCATTGTGTCGCCGTATACGTGGAGTTCTCGGGTACCTTGGTCCTTTGCCACTTGTAAGCCTAAAATGCAGGCCTCATATTCAGCTTCATTATTGGTGCATTCAAATGTCAACTTCCTTGCAAAGGGGATTAGTTGTCCTTGTGGCATTGCTAGAACTGCACCGATGCCTCTTCCTCGTTTATTGACTGCACCATCAAAGTACAGACACCACTGATGCTCATTTTGAGGCCCTTCTAGTTCTTCCTCGCCCATTGCAAACAATATATCTTCATCTGGGAACTAGGTTTGTAGCGGCTGATATTCTGGCAAAGGTAGGTCAGCTAAGTGATTCGCCATTGCTTGTCCTTTCATGGACTTTTGTGTGACAAATGTGATATCATATTGGGACAACATCACCTGCCATTTGACACATATGCCCACCAAGGCTGGCTTTTGGAACAGATATTTGATAGGGTCGTGCCGACATAATAACAATACTGGATATGCCATCATATAATGCCTGAGGCACTGTGTAGCCCACACCAGGGATAAGCAGAATTTCTCTATTGGGCTGTATTTAACCTCGCAGTCATTGAACTTTTTGTTGAGGTAGTAGATAGCCTTCTTTTTACGCCCAGATTAATCGTGCTGACCTAGAATTGCGCCCATTGAATGCTGTGTTGTAGAGAGATATAACAGTAGAGGGCGCCCTGGACACATATAGCTTGAATATGGGTTCACATTCGTCATTCCAGCATGTTTGGGCGTTCTTCCTCAGTAGCTTGAATATGGGTTCACATATAGGCGTAAGTTGTGTAATGAACCTGCTGATGTATTGCAGCTGGCCTAATAATCCGCGAATTTCCTTTTTAGTGGCCGGAGGAGGCATGTCAACAGTAGCTCTGGCTTTGTGGGGGTTCACTTCAATTCCTCTTTGACTGATAATGTAACCCATGAGCTTTCCAGAGGATACCCCAAATACACATTTGTTGGGGTTCAGGCGGAGCTTATACTTTCACAGGTGGTCAAACAACTTTCTCAGACAAGAGAGATGGTCCTTGGGCTCTTTAGATTTGGCAATCATGTCTTCCACGTATACTTCAACTTCTTGGTGCATAAGATCGTGGAATAACGCTGTCATGGCCCTTTGATATGTTGCGCCTGCATTCTTCAACCCAAATGGCATTACCCTGTAATAGAAGACTCCCCATGGAGTGATGAAAGATGTCTTCTCCATATCTTCTTCAGCCATTCTGATCTGGTTGTATCCCGAAAACCTGTCCATAAATGACAACATCTTATGCCCTGCTGTGTTGTCTACCAGAATGTCTATATGGGGGAGCGGGAAATCATCTTTGGGGCTCGCTTTATTGAGGTCTCGATAGTCGATGCACATTTGAACCCGTCCATCTTTCTTTGGCACCGACACCACATTGGCGAGCCACTCAGGATACAGCACGACCTTGAGGAAATTGACTTTTGTGCTGTTTCATGATTTCCTCTTTAAGCTTTAAGAGCCACTGGGGTCGCCATATACGATGCTTATGTTTGACTGGATTTGAATTTGGTATTAGTTGTAATGTATGAACTACCACCTCAATGTCTATTCCCACCATGTCATCATAGCTCCATGCAAAGACATCTACATATTCTTTCAGAAAAGCTATGAATTCTGCCTTTGCTTGTGGTGATAATTTGGCACTGATACGTGTTTCTTTGACGTCTTCCGCTGTGCCAATATTGATAAGCTCTGTCTCCTCTTCTACGTGAAGGTTTGGGCCCTTTGGGTCATTATCATAGAAAGGAAGCTGTGATGGCTCATCCTTATTATCTGCTCTATGGACCTCATCCTCTTCTTCATAGGCGATTAGCTCTGACAGGATTTCTTTTTCAAATGTCAGGTTTGTAATGTCAACTGAGAAGACTTCTTCTGATTCCGTGCCTTGATGGCGCTTAATGACTTTCACAGTGACTTTCGTGTTCTTGTATCGGCATTGTGCTACTTCTTCAGTTTCCTTATCTGGATGATTTGGGGAGTTGGGAGTCCCTGCCTCTGAAACTGATGCCTCCTTATTTTCATTTTTTGATTTTTTTGATTTTTTGATATTTTTTGGTATTTTCTTTTTCTTTGATATCTATACAAGATTCTGCCTACTGGCGGATGCTCTGCTGCAAGTTAGTGAAACTACCGTTGCCCGTCTCACTTGTGCCTAATTCAAGGTTTGGATCCTCACCTTCCAGGGTCTAGCATCCCTTGCCTCTGTCTCGTGCAGGACCATAACTGAAACCTAGTCCTAAGGTGATATTGGTGCTTCTACTGATGATGATGTGGCAATTGCTTTGCCCTTCCTCATGCGATCATGCTCTGCCAGGTCTTCTGCAAGCACATCCAGCTGCTCCTGAAATAAGAGGTCCAGATCCCCGATGTCATCATCTGTGTTTGTCTCGTGGACCGCTGTCTGGACTGTTGACTACTCTTGAGCTGTTGGATATAACTCTGTCTGACCACTGTTCTGCACGATCTCTTGTTCTGTACCCTGCTGCTCTGTCTCTAACCGGCCGCTGTCTTGATATGAATCCTCTAGACAGACCCAAGCTGATGGCATTGACACTGCATATGAACTGTGGTTTGGATCCATAATGCCTGCGTTGATAAAGTTGGCTAAATTCTGTGGAATAATCATCTTGGAAGACTTACCGAAGCGTTGCGATCTCTTCCTCTAGCAGCACTGCTCATAACCCAAATCGTCTCACTCAATCCATTCCTCGGCCTCGATCGGCTCGGCGATTCCTTCGCCATAAAGCCCTAGAGGCGATCCTTTCTCATATCCCCACTTGCAACACAAGTTGTTGACCATCAAACGGGGGTTGCCAGAAGTGGCCAAATGGCCGACATGCTCTAAGGGTGGAATAAAATTAACCGGCTCAGACCGGTTAACCTGGTAAAGAATATCGGAAGGCTTTGGCTCAAAGTGGATGGTCTGGGGGGCTAGAGCAGAGACAGATTCAACCTTCTCCATATCCTTTGCTAGAACAACCACAACATTGTCGTCCTAGCAGAACTTAATCATACGATGGAGGGTTGAATGAATAATTTGATGCTTGTGAAGCCAAGGGCGTCCAAGCAAAAGATTGAAAGAGGGTTCGATGTCTACGACGTAGAACTCTACGTCGAAGCGAGTAGGGCCTATAGTTAAAGGAATGATTAAGACTCCAAGCGCATCATGATTCGTATTATCGAACGTTGTCATCCCCTTCACGGCTAGCGTAATGTCCTCAAACTTGAATCCGATTGCACTTGTTGTACGTAAGGGGCAAACATTTAAGCCTGCTCCATTGTCCACCAATGTGAGAGGGATGCGGAAGCTCCGATACTGCGCGGTGATGAACAAGGGAGAGTTATGATTGGTGCCGGAAGGGGGTAACTCTAGGCTGGAGAAGGAGATAACCTGAGGCGTCGTTATCATTCCTACCATGTTTTCTAGGGTAGCAGGCTCTATAGTCTGGGATACACGGGTAGCCTCGAAAACTCTAAGGAAGGCTTCTCTATGCTCAGCCGATGTATGGATTAGGTCCCAGATGGAAATATCGGCTTTAACCATCTTAAGCTGTGTAGTGATGTCAGCTGAAGGTTGCCTACTAGTGGTAGGGTTGGGTGGTGCTACTCTAGACATAGGTAATTGAGGATAATGTGCTTGGAGCTGGACAAGAGCTGCTGCTACAGGTGCCGGTGACCTAGATGGTTGGGCTGGCAATTGGTTAGGGGTTAAAGTTGGGGGGCTAGGCCTAGATGCTGAGGGTTTGTATACTCTACCCGATCGTGTTACTTCTGCGCACATTCCTATGGCATAGTTGTAAGGAACACGATGCATGTCGTGGGTCAGAGTAACAACAACCGGGGGGCGGGCAGCTAACTGTACTGGGGTGTTTAAAGAATAAGGGTGAGTAGGAGGATAAACCTAAGGATGTTGGGAGTATTGGTGAGAGTACTGGTGGGCTCAGGGGTATGCTGGCTGACTTGGCCTAGATTGGGGCCAGACTGATAAATAGACTGGAGTTGGTGGCTGGGAATATACAACAGGTGGCGCCTCAGAGAACTCCGACTCGACAATCGAACGGATCACAAGAATAGATTCCTCAGAATTACCGAGGAAAGAATGATACAATTGGCGAGGAAAAGGGGACGACTCATCATGGATCAAGTCGGTCGGACGGATAGGGGTAGAGACAGACTCAGAAGAAGAAGAAGAAACAGAAGAAACAAAATTGACTCCCGAGGAACCTAGTGCTCCCAAGGGTGAATGTTGTGGCAAAGGGTTGGTTAACTATGCTAGGGTGTGCTGGCTGTGCTGGGGCGGCCACTGGTGTGTGTGCTGGGCTGGCTGCCTGGGTATTAATCACTATGATCCTTTGGTCAATCAAATCTTGGACAGCGTCCCTGAGTGTCAGACAATTATCCATCGAGTGGCCAGCCACCTGATGGAAATTGCAGAACGCATTGGCGTTATACCAGGATGGTAGTGGATTAGGCGGTGGGCGCACCTCAAGTAGCCTCAGCAGGGATGCGACCTTGGGAAATACCATGCTTAAAGGCTCCACTAAAGGGGTATAGTGGCACCTGTCATGGCGTTGTCGCTTCGGCTGTGGATGTGCCAACGGTGGGCGCGTCCTGGCCGGTGGGGCTGGGTACACTGGTGTGGCAGTGGGGGTAATGTGTGATGCATGCGGTGCTCTAGGTGTAGGTGTGGGTGCATAAACTACTTGGCGTTGCGGGGGTGGGCGAACATTTGCCGGAGTAACAGGGGATCTGATATAGGAAATTGTATTTTGGAGGGATCCAACCTCCTAGGTGGATTGGTGTTGTTGTTGTTGTTGCTGCTGCTAGGGCCACTATGTGAGGCAGTGGCCTGTTTGGCAAATGCCGAGAGCGTTGGAAAACTGCCGTCGCGCAATGAGCTCTCAACACGGGCACCCGCCCAAAGCAGTGCCGAGAAAGTGGTAACAGGTTGGATGTTAAGCAGAGCCCCGACCACTGGCTGTGCTCCTCGGATTATAATCTCGATAGACTCCTTGTCGGAGGGTCTATCTTTGACTTGTGAAGCCAAAGAGCGCCAACGTCCAAGATACTCCCCAAATGTCTCTTGGGGCCTCTGCTTGAGAGCGACTAAGCCCTCCCGCTTGGGGACTAAGTCCAGGTTGAAAGAATATTGTTCCAGGAACGCCTGTGTAAGGTCGTCCCAAGTCTTGATGGTGGCCATGTTGAGGGAAGTGAACCACTTCAACGCGGGCCCCGTGAGACTCTTTTGGAACAGGCGGATCAACAACCTCTCGTCCGCTTGAAGCTGGGCGAGGTCTCTGCAATAGGCTTTGAGGTGGGCAATTGGGCAACCCCTACCATTGTATTTGTCAAATTCTGGGATTTGAAAATTCGGGGAGAGAGTCGCCTCTGGGAAATAATAGAGGTCCCAGAATTGATAGGACTAGCGATCCCCGCCCTGCACTTGTCGGAGAGTACGCTCTAGATCATTTACTCTCACGAGGAGAGCATCCAGAGTTATTGCAGCTGTAGATTGTGCAGTAGTGGCGGGTGCCGCGTATACTATATGGGTCGCCCCTAAGGACTCCTCCAGATCCACCATTCCGTCGTCTGGTGCTACGGAAGGATGGCCAGTGTACCAGTGCATTGTGCTGTGGGATAAAAGATGAACCTTGTGTGTGGTACAAGGGTGAGGATAAGGCAGGGGGTGGTGCAACAAGTGGTGCGGAGTGTAGGAGCAAGAGCTGTTGGACCGAAATGGTCTCCAGTACAATGCTCACAGAGGACTGTGCTCCCGTTGGCCTAGGAGGCTAGCCACCAGATAGGAGAGATGCATGTTGTGGTGGGTGCTGTGTAGGTGTAACAAAAGGTAGTGTCGACACTCCTATTACCGTAGAGACAAGGGATGGCGACGGCTGTGGGGGGAGTGCAGTAGATGCAAACTGTGGTCCTAAGGCCGATTGCACAAGCAACTCAGGAGCCGGGAAGGACAGAGCTGAAAAGGACTGGAGCGCTAGTGCCAATCTATGCAACTGCTGGGCGAGGGCCCACATTTGTTACAGTTGCGCGGTGACGGGATCGTCACTAGTGGCTCCAAAGGATGGAGGCAAGACAGGGGAAGAAACAGGAGGCTAGGATCCCAGTTGTCCAAACTGGGGAGTGGCTACTACTGAGACAGCCGCAGTCAGAGGAGGGCTGGAAAACACATAGCCTTGAGGAGAAACAGACTCAACAACTGTGGCCCCAACAACAGGAGAAGACCAGGCGGGTGGTCCCAAAGGCGGGGTAGCTACAGGGACACAAAAATGAGGTGGTGGAGGTCCTCCAGAAGCTAGGGCAAAAGTGGAGGCAGCGGTGACGACTGGAACAAACACAAATGAAGAGTATCCCGAGACGGGGACCTCCTCCTGAACAACAGGGGAAAGGGGCTCGCTAGCATGCTGGGCCATGGTGGATTGCGAGCGAGTAAGGATCGGACTGCGGCTAGGAAGAAGAGGATGAATCCTAGGACGAGCTAACGTCGGAAGTGACAAATAACTCGGGAGACGTGGTCGAATAGAGGGTTGCAAATAGAGTCAGCGAAAGGAAAGATCTCGAGCTTAGGCTAACGAGACTCGCAAAGACAAGAATCCTATGCACATAAACAAACAAGTTAGAAAAGATGCAATGTTTATGGTGGTATGAGATGCAAATGAATGCTTCTAGTATGCACTCTCTCACAACCTAGGGGTGTCCTATTGAGCTGTCTACTCCGGGTTCACATAGGGGTGAATGGGTCTCTGACTCAAGTTTAGAAAAAAAGTAAGGTCCTTGTTCTAAATCCCAGCCAAAGCTTAGGCAGTGAACGGGTGGTGTATTCGAGGCCTCGTCCTCTGCCAAAGCAGTAGGTTGTACCTTCTACTAACATCGACACGACTCCGGACAAGGGGGACATACGCGGTATTTCATCCCACGCCAAAGCCATAGGATGAGACACCGAGAAATGTCCTTCGCAAACTGTATAGGCGGACTAAGGAGCGGAGAAGATGCACGTCCTATATGATGTGTGCAAAGTATGCTTTAAGGTTTTTTTTTACTTGCAAGCTTATTAAACCGTGGGGGAATTTGCAATTTGTCACTAGTTTGCCTTATGTTTTATTGATTTTGGTTTTTTATATTTTCATTAACCAAATGGGGAAAGCAAACATGTCTCTGATTCTCCTAAACATGGCATATACAAGAAGGGAAATAAACACACAAATTAGCCTTGAATTGTCAAACAAAAGCATGTGCAGATTATGTGCAATAGTGGTGACATAGCAAATGTGTAAAAGGTGAACACCCATTATGCAAAAAGCATGTATGCAAGAAAAACACCACTTAAAAGGATAACCAATGCAAAGCTTAGAAATAAGCAAGCAAGAAGAAAAGCCAAAGCAAACGAGAAACCCAAAACAAAAGTCGGGATCTGGTTTTCCCCAGCGGAGTCGCCAGTTCCTGTAACCATGCCGGCGACAGCCTCGGGCTTTGGAGCGAAAGGCCAAATACGCGAGGGTCGGCAAAGTCACGACAAAAATAAAATAAAAATGCAGGAGTCGCCACCTAGTCTATTAAAATGAAAGACGAGGAAAACCATATAGATCATGTAAATAAGCCAATGAAAAGCAGGTCATAAATTAGAAATGGGCAAGGATCCCTATTACGCACGAGGAAAATGTTAGGCACCCTCATGCGCCCAATAAATCGGTCTTTCTATGGGTTTCTCATTTACTTAAGAAATGTTGGCTTTTCAGCATTTACTATACGCCCGAGGGCGATATGCCATGCCTTGCTAGGTGAGAATGGTGTCTTATGCTAAATAAAGGTGTATAGGATGTGGAGTGTGTCCTAATGCTCAGAAGGATCACTCCTATCCTGAGTCAAGCATTGATGCAAGGGTATTGCTTAAATAAGATCAAAGATCTAATAATTTCGAGTGATTTTTCATCCTTGCTTTACTACATGCAATGTATGATCTAACATGCATAATAGGTTTGAAAATAGAGTTGGGTCCTCCTGGTATATCAAGGAAGAAAACCAGAAAAAATCCAGAGGTAAATAAAAACAAGAAATCATGCTAATAAACATGCGAAAACTGCAGTGCTACTGAAAGACAGGCTGATGTGCCCGTTCCAGTCTGGTGCGCCACCTATGTGCTCCTGTGTGGGCTAGAAAGATGTGTCAAGGAAAACACAGAAATCCATGCAATGCAATGTTATATATAAATGCGTTCCAGAAAATTATGCATTGCAAAATCCTTTGCAAACTCGGAAAAACATACTTCATAAATCTAGAAAAATGCAAGTATGAGATGATTTATAGACCTTGTGCTCAAGGGTTAATAGCCTCACACAAGATCACACCCTATTCATGCTAAATGAATGCAACAAAGTTCAGCCATGTCACCTGGATCATATGCTGATGCATAAGAATCTCCGTATAGGAGCAAAGTGCAATCAGCTTACCAGATTTCAGCCATGGGCTGAGGATACAAAGTGTAAAACGACTTAGAAAACAATATCATATGAGGCTGAAATCATGCATGCAAAATCATGAAATATCAGAGAATCATCGCCAACCGAATCAAACTCAAATTCATCCGAGAAAACATGCAGATGAGGATGCAAAAGAGGGTGATATGCTCTCTGACCAGTCTGGTGCATCAGAATGGTGCGCCAGAGTGGTGCTCTAGTAAGGTGTGCCACTCTGGTGCGTCAGATTGGTGCCCCTCAGAAAATCTGAATCTAACTACAGTCTGATCCAGAATCTGATCCAGATTCAGAGACAAATGATTTTGTTAACCTAGATTTGTTTATACAGATGACAAGAGACTAAGACATGATGAAACACTTACAAATGAGTGTCTTTTATTAAAATCTTAATCATGGCAAATCATGGGTTCATGGCTATAGTGCTTGCATGAGATGCTAAAGCATAAGAAATGAGTGCGTGTGCTTAGCAATTATATGCATATGATGGGTACATGAGGAACATATCTACTGCATAATTCCTAGTATACACGTGCATGAATCATGGTTCCTTGTGTAAAGAAAATAGAAGAGAAAAACAACTCATAGGAATAACAAGGTGCAGATTTTATCATATTGATTTACATGTAGAGTATCCTGCACAGGAAACAAACAATCTTATCATAGAACTCTCATGTAAACAGCAAAAAATCAGATTATATATGAAGTCCAAGGCATGCTTTATCCAGTGCAAGAACAAAGATTTAAAAACAGAAGGGAAGAAAGGAACCTACCTCGTCCAAGATGTCCCTTCTTAGAAAACCCAAGATAATATGATCTTTGTTGTTTTGGAAGGGCTGAAGATGCTTTGGAATGCAAGGGAATACTCCAGAAAACAAGAATAAGTTGCTAAAAAGAGTATATGGTTTGCTCAAGGTGCTCTCTTAGATCAGGATTGCTTGATTAAGGTTTTCTAACCTCTTCTAATGGTTGCCTATGGGGGTCCTTATATAGGATTTTTCAAGGGTAACTCCTGTGGAATGTAAGCAGTCTCGTAAACGAAGAGCCTGGAGAAGATTCCATGGCATATTCGCTAGTGAAGGTTACAGACATGAGAGGTGGAAAGCCAGCAGTCAATTGCCTGAGAAATGGTTGCGCGCCAGCTTGGTGCGCCAGATAGGTGCGCCAGATCTGTGTGCCTGTCTGATGCTCCAGCTAGGTGTGCCACTGTAGTGCTCCTGCTCGATGCTCTAAACAGGTGCTCCACATTGGTGCTCTAGCTTGTGCTCTCCCCTACCTGTCTGGATTTCTATTGGGCTACGGGCCTGCTATAAGTTTGTGGCTGGTTTAACTGATGGGATTGGGTTTGACACATCCAAAGCAAATCTGGAAAATTTATCTATGAGTCATCTCAAAATCGGGGTGTCTACAAGAGCTGTTATAAATGCCTCATAAATTTCCAAAAATCATCATAAATTCTCCAAGCATCCAATTACATCCAATGCACACTAACATGCCCCTATGCATCGAATTGAGCAAGAAAGAATTTCTACAATGGGTGTGTACCTTGAACGAACAACCGACCTTCTTCCTCTTCCTTCTTCAGCCACGCACATCTAGTCTCCTCCTCCTCACGACGATGGAGACGCGACAACGACGAGTTCCTCCTCCTCCAGCCATCCCTCCTTCGACCCTCTTTTGTCTCTCCTCATCCTCCCCCTCTCCCTGTGTTGTGCAGGAGAAGGGTGGAGTGAAGAAGAAGAAGAAGAGGAGGAGGAGAAGAAGAGAGTGGGGTCCATGAGGAGAGAGAGAGAGAGGAAAGAGGAGAAAGAAAGGAAAGAAGGGAAGAAGGCCATGACACGGGACCAAACCACACGACCTTCTATGTCCACGTGACTCGTGCAACAGAAACTAGCCACCCAGGTATGAAAATAAACCTCCATGGCCCAAGACAAACCCTCAAACTCCCACGAGGGTCAACATAACACCAAAAAGGGCCAGAACACACATTATAGGTGCAGAACGCTGCTCGAGCTGCATTTTTCAATAAACGTAGGGAACTCAACGTCTAACAACTTAAAATTCCATTAAAATATCTTGCCAAAAATGCTAATCAAGGTCTGAATTGTTACAATGTAAGAACATATAAGCAATCAATTATCAATCATACTTCTAAAATCATGATTTGATAAATTTGATTGATTGTTTATATGAATTTGTATAACATTAATGTATAACTTGAGATATAGCAAGTATATCATGTAAACATACTTCTTTAAAATTGAATCAACTATCATGTAAAGAGCAAGCATATCTCATTTGACTTAAAAATTGTATCATGTAAACATATCTAATATTATTAGCATCATACACATAAAAATTAATTAAAATGCATTTAGATCATCTTGAAAATTAATTGATGTCATATAAAATGCATTTAGATTATCTTATGCATACTCATGTTATGCACATATAAATTAAATCATGCATATATAAATTAGATGATACACATTCATATCACACAAATCATCTTAGATGATACACATTCATATCACACATCTTAGAGGAATCATACTTCTTGTAAGTCATTTATTAATGTTGTCTTCAATCACCAACATCCTTTTCCTTTTGGTTGGCTCTTAATCTTCATCTATTTCATCACAAGAGAAACAAATCAATTAGAACTTAATACAACTTAATTGAAAAACTATATTAGCCTTTTTTCAAATATAAGTTCCAAATTCTAATTCTAAAACCATTGATGTCCAAAGAAAAGTAAGATGTATCTATTGCTAATCTAATGCAAATATTAACAATCATATTTCATTTGAAGCAAAGAAATAGCAATCATGTCTTATGTCTCAGAAATGATATATTATGTATCTAGAAATCATGTTTTATATATTTAGAAATCATGTTTCATGTATCTAGAAATCATTTTTTATGTATGTAGAAATCATTTTTCATATATCTAGAAATTATGTCTCATGAATATAGAAATTATGTCTCATATATCTAGAAATCTTGTCTCATGCATATAGAAATCATGTTTTATATATCTAAAAATCATTTCTTATGTAAGAAAAAATCATATCTCATGTAAATATATACAATCAAATTTATCAAAATAGATTCTAGAAATCATGTTTCATGTATCTACTAATCATGTCTTATGTATCTAAAAATTATATTTTATGTAAACTTATTCAATCAAATTTATCAAAATGAATTCTGGAAATCATGTCTCATGTATCTAGAAATCACGTCTCATATATCTAAAAATCATGTCTCACGTAAGAATAAACCATGTCTTATGTAAGAATAAATCATGTCTCATGTGAGAATAAATCATGTCTCATGTAAATATATACAATTAAATTTATCAAAATAGATTCTAGAAATCATGTCTCATGCATCTTTCACCTTGGCAGCAGTAGAGATACGGTATTGGTGGTAAAGGCATGAAGGTGGTCGATGTGACTAAGTGGTCGATGATTTGGAGGTGTGAAGGTGAAGTGGTGCTTGACAGATAGGGTAATGCTTGACAGTTAGGGATTATGTCGATATAAGAAAAAGTTGAGATGTGCTTGAGAAGCTGATAGTTAGGGATTTCGTTGACGAAAGCAAAAGGTAAGATGATACGAGAGAGGTTAATGGGTAGGATAGTGCTCGATGGCTAGGAATTTAATGTTTACAATAGAGAAGATGAAGACGAGAGAAAGAGATGATTCAAGGATGAGAGAATGAGAATGATAGGGTTGTACGATTTAGGGACGTAAGAAGACTTAACGACTTGAGAGCGTAAGAGGGTACGATAATTCGAGGGCTTGATGAGGTAAGAAAGAGGACTCGACGACGTGAGGGTAAGAGGACATTTGGACAAAAAGATGTTAGGATTGGACGAAGATCTTGTGAGGAATGAGTATTTTATAAAAGAATAAAATTGACATAAAAAAGGAACATGAGCTTCTCCTATCAAGTAAAAATAAGAAACCTTTGGTTGCCATTTTACTTTTAAATAGAATTTTAATGTCAATTCCACTATTTTGGGAGTGGATAAGATATGAGAACCAAAGAAGCGTGCGTGAGAATAACACTAGACGACAAAGCCATCCATGGTGGAAAACGCAACCTCTCGTTTCCTTCCTCGCATCATATGCAGCCAGCAACAACCACCAGCTCCAATTAGGCAAACCGGTTCAGAGAACACAATATACCACAAATCGACCGCTGCGATTCGATCTCAAGGCCCAAGTTGCCGTCCATAGAATTCACATATGCTCAAATCTCGAGAAGCCGTAGCGTGTCGGTCCGGGTCCATACCATACGGCAGTAGTCTCCCTTCGTTCTTCCCCAAATCGAGGGCTGCTCCTTCTTCTTCGTCTGATTCGCTAGGGTTCGGTTTTCTCTCTCTTCTCGGGTGGAATCAGGAGATTCTAGGATAGCGTTTTCGCGCGAATCATGTCGAGGAATACGAGCTGCACGGTCTACATAGGTCTGTGTGATCTTGCATTTTCCCTCCCTTTTAATTTGCTGGAACTTCTTCTCCTTGTTGTTTGTCGTTGTTGTTCTTGTGCTTGAATCTGTTCGTTTGTGATGTGCATGATGACTTGCATCTACTTCTGCTATGCTTACTGTGGATTGTGTTGATATGTTCTTGTATAGGGTTTGGAGCTGGAATTGCTTGTGATCTGGTTAGTTTAGGTTGAGCATGAGTTCCTTTCTTTTTGCATTTCTGGTGAAGTTTTTGAGTAGGATGTTGTTGAGCTAGCGTTTGTGATTGCTTTAGGTTTGCAAATGCTTGCGAATTGTGTTATGTTATTCAAGTGCTTTTTAAGTTTTTTTTGGTCAAATTAGGGTTTTTTTTTTGTCCTTAGGAATTAGAAGTGCTCAAAATAGTTCTAACGTATTTATCGTTTTTTGTCACTGTAAGAGTTTTTGGATTTTAAGTGGAGGATTATCAAGTTATTTCACTGAGATCACTTTCGGGCATTAGTTAAAGAAAGGGAATTATCATAGCTTTCTTTTCTCATCGTTCGCTTTTTCTATAGCTTTTAACTCCCTAGACTGTCTTCTTTGTGTTGTTTGAATTCAAATTACTTTTGCAAGTTCTTCTTTTTGTGCTTTTGAAGTCCCATAGAGCTGAAATATGGATTGCTGATTCGTTTCTATAGGGAACTTGGATGAAAAGGTGAATGATAGGGTCTTGTATGAGATTCTTATTCAAGTAGGTCGTATAGTTGACCTACATATACCCCGTGACAAAGAAACAAGCCGTCCCAAAGGATATGCTTTTGCTGAATATGAAACAGAGGAGATCGCTAATTATGCTGTGAGGCTATTCTCTGGTCTTGTTCGACTGTACAACAAAACGTTGAAATTTGCGGTGGGTCTTCTGTCTATGTTCTATCCCCTATCATTTTTTTCTTCCTTTCTAATAGATGTCATCAAAGATCCAGGGTTTTTGATGAACTTTGACATTTGTGCGGTCAATACATGTTTTTTATACAAAATTGGTTGTAGCATAAAAGATATTTTCAAAGACTTACTCTTGGAACCCTGATGTTTCATCAGATTTCTGGGCAAGACAAGCTCTCTCAGAACAGTTTAACTTCAGTAGCCCCTAAGCTAAATTCACCTATTCCATTGGCACAATCGTTGAATCATAGAGCTAGTGAAATTCCCCAGGAGTCAACACCATCAATGCCTAACTGCAGGACCTCAGCTTATCCTAATTCAGGCTTATCTAGTTTTCCTCAAGGTGATTTAGTATTTCAATATCATTCTGATCTTCCCATTCCAGTTTCTTTTCAATTATTTCTTATTCTTTAGCATCTTTTTAATGTCGCAGCTTCTCCATCTCCAAATGGGTTTCTTAATAAAGGACTCATTTCCAGCAATTTTGAATATAGTAGGCGTATGTTTGGTTCAATGTTGAACACCGTTAACCGCTAAGATTCAAGGCAGATGGTCGATTATTCATCATACTAAAGTAGGACTGCTATCTAATGCTAAGGTAGATGACAGTCTGCTTTTGCCTTAAGATGTAATGATCTATGGTATGTAAATATAATGGATGCTACATTGCCTTGCTTGCTCATCACTATTTGGTTTACTCGTATAAAGCTGCCTGCTGCTTGTGGGATTCGGTTCTCATGTACGGTAAGCATGCTTTGGTGTGTTTTGTTTTCTCTTATCATTAGTGTCATGCGTAACAGAGTCGTTCTCCCTTACGGTATGTGTTAAAAGTTCTTTGCTTCTACATGCATCTTGTGTTATGGTATTTCAACCAATTGAAGTAGTTAATCTCTAAGACTATGTTGGCATTCTATATGTAATAATATCCAACCACTATCTTGAAAGTAATTCTCTTTATAAAATGTGTCATTCGCATACTGATGACTGAAGTACGCATTGATGATCACCATACAAGGTAGTTTTTTTTTTTTTAAACTTTGAGAAATTGCTAACACTAGGATCTCTAGAATGAAGGATAATTTCATTCTAATACTTACTTACCGAGACCTTTTATGTTGTGTGTAATTCACAAGCTTATCTTTAAGGTGTGTTGGTGGTGGAAGTCATAGAAGTTTGATTTTGGAGTAAATGGTAGAAGCTTAGTGGCTTAGAAAAGAAGGAAAAAGAGGATGAGGATAAATGTTTTCTAATCTATCAACTACTTAATTCTTGAGTTGTATACAATTCAAAATAGAAAAGCGATTCTTGTAAGAGTAAGAATAGAAATGTTGGTTTTGGGTTATTGGGCCTATTTATTTGTAGATTATTGGTTGTGGATTTTTGTTTTAAGTGGTGACATGGGTTAGAAATAATTATTATTTAAGAGTAAGATCTAATGACAAAAAGGCTAGTAAGAGAGTTCTTTTTAGTTTTTTACGGTGTGCGGTTATTGATGCAAAGAACCAAAATATCTAGTTAATTGCTAAACAAAGTGCACATCCAAAAAATAGACATGGCCTTAGCGTCATATAATTGGTTTTTTTGGCTTATTTGTGTTAGTTTGGTTGGCATCTTAAAAATTCAAAACGATGAGACAATCATATTATTGTTATGGAATATTTGTAGATATCATATGTATCTTTTTGTATTTATTGTATTCTTATACTTGATTATCAATAAAGATGAGAAGTTTGTACTTTCGTATGTTTTTAAGGTTTATTTTTTCTTTCACATGTTCTTTACCTGTCCTTGCATTTTTTTTGGTTACAATACATTATTAGCATGTCCTTAGAACGTGAAGACCAATGGGTGGGGTGGTTATTTTCTTACGTTTTTTAAGGTTTTAGAATCATTTCTCTCGAAAGGTTAGTCTTTTTTGCATATTGGTCGAGGAAGAATTGTAGTTTTACCCTCTTTTTGTGCACGAAATCGAAGATAATAGACTTTTGTGTTTTGATTATATGATTTTTCATCAATTGTTAGCCAATGCTAGATGTTCTGAGGCCTTTTTTTCCATTGTTTTCTTCATTTTTTGGTTGTTTTTGGCCTTTGTCAAAGGTCTTTGGACCTATGTTGATCGTTTTTTGCCATTTCTAGCCATTTTCGACCTATGTCGGTGGTTGTTGGTCATGTAGGCATAGGTAGATGCGACAAAGGCCCCTTTCCTCTTGGGAGAAATCTATTAGGGTTTTTAGTTTATTAATTTTAGGTTTAATTTTTTTAAGAAAATATTTTTAATTTTTCAAAATTAATACATACTCCATGAAGTTCTCAATTTGTTGCTTTAGAGTCTTTTGTATTTAAGTAAAATCGTATGGAATTTACATATTTTTCTTATAAATCCTTGAAATTATGTAATTTTTCATATTAGTACATCTATATTTTAGAATACAATGTTGTTTTAAATTATAATGGACTTTTAATATTTATTTTAATTATATTTTAGTCCTTAATCTTGTCTTTTGATGTTAATACATTTTTATAGTGCATGTTTTAAGACTAAAATTTGGGATTTAATTTATCCATATAATTTTTGTGGATTTTTCTATTAAATGAATAACATATTTAAGGACAGATTAGACTTACATGTAATAATTTTTATCATTTATGATATCTATGCTATTATAAAATATGTTTTAATTGCTTTTAACATGTCACAAAATTAATTCATCATGATTAAATTTATTTTTAAACATAAGTAGTCTAATTGCTTTATGGGATTTCGAAATAATAGGCAATGAATTCGTGAATATTGTATCCATGTGAGATTAAATTTTAGAATTTTTATGATAATTTAATAGATCATGGCATACTTAGCAAAACTTGAATACATTGCCTTTGACATTTTCGAAGACAATTATTTCTCATGGGTGTAAAGTGAGAGAGGAAAATAGAATTACTTAATTGGATCAACATGTTACATATTTATATAGGGTTGGATATAAATAGGTATCTAATTATCCTATTACAATTAACCAACATAGTATTCTAATAAGTCTAACACTCTCCCTCAAGTTGAAGTATATACATCTATCATGCTTAGTTAGGTACAAAGAGATTCATATAGTCTAATATTTAGTTCTATCAAAAGACTTCTTATAAGGAGTAGGGATAATTTCTTACATCATTATATTTCAGACATAATGATAATCCTCTTCAATATGTTTGGTGTACTCATAAATAGTTGGATTGTTAGTTACATAGATAGTTACCTAATTGTTACAGTATATTGGCATGAGCACATCAACATAGAAATCTAAATTTGTCAAGAGAGAGCGAATTTACATTATCTCACAAGAAATTAGAGTCCTAGATCGATATTTGGATTTAGCATTGGATCTAAAGACAACATTTTGTTTCTTACTGCGTTAAGTAACTACATTTTCTTTAACATAAGTGTAATATTCAGAAATAGACTTTTGTTCTCCTCTGTCTCTTGTATAGTTAGAGTTTGAGTAAGCCTTAATGTGTAGTTAGTCATTTATTAGGAGCTTTCTTAATATACGATAGCACTCGTAAGACTCTCAATCAATGTATTGGTCTTGGTTAGTGCATAAATTGACTGAGTACACCAACAATGCATGCAATATCTGGACGTGTGATAGTTAGATAAATCAACTTCTCAATCAATTGCTTGTATCTATTAACATCCTCCAGAAGGGGTAATGAACTATCTTAGAAATCTACTCTGATCAAGTGGAGTTGTCTCTGATTGATACCTCAGTAGATCTGTTTCTTGTAAAAGCTCTAATGCATATTTCGTTAGGATAGGGTCATCGTGTCTCTAGAGTAAGTAAACTCAATATTCAAGAAATACTTAGGCTTGTCTGTGTCCTTTGTGATAAAATATTTCTATAAATAATCTTTTGTTCTTTGGATGTTTGTAATATCACCGTTAGTCAACAGAATATCATCTACATATACAGTTAGTATCATGTAGCCATTATCCGTTTGTCTATAGAAAATGGAGTGGTCGACAACATAATGTTGAAAACCAATAGTAACAAAAATGTCGCTGAACTTCTCAAATTAAGCACGTAAACTCTGTTTAAGGTTATAGATTGCTTTCCTGATTCTTTCCTTAAGCAATATATCCAAGAGGTCATTCCATATATACTTGCTTTGTAAGATCACCAAAGCATTCTTCACATCTAGTTGACTGAGTTCCTAGATTTGGTTCACTACAATGGTGTAACACCTCAACGATACAAGAACTACTCAAGTACAACTAAAAAAGTAAAATAACAGCATAAAATAATTAATGCTACACATCCAGACCTGTGTGCGGCAAACGTGGCTCGAAAAGATGCACCAGACTAGAACTGTTCCTACACCTTAGCACCTGAAACAATGGGACAAGAAAACACACGCGTGAGTGACAGGAATGTCACCCAGTACGCGTCCAAAAAACAGCATTAAGAGTTAAAGAAAATCATTGCTAAACAACAAACCATTTCCAAAACCACATGTTTAATCAGAAAGCATGGAAAACAATGGCATTTCAAATTTTCTTTTCTTTTCTTTCAAAACCTCATGTTCTTTCATAAACCATTATTCTCAACATTGGAGAAACAAATCATTTCATCTAGTTTCCTAGTCCAAAACATCATTTAAAAACTATAAGCACAATTTGCCACAAATCGGGCTAGGAACTAGTTCACACACACAAATCCACATTTTTCATTCCAATACTGGTCGCATCACCCTGGCCACAGGCGATCGACCTGACTTCAAGCAGCTGGTGAGGATTCCATGTCACTACACCACACTGCAGTGCCGCGGTGAACCACCCCGTACTGGAGTTCAACTGCCCTGGCTGCAGCTTCAAGATGTATCCTCACTGGTACAAGCACGGAGTACGTCCTAGGGACGCCTTGGTACTCGAGCAACTGGGGACTCTAATCCCAGCCCCGTACAGCATCGACATTGAGGGTAGTCTGAGTCTCATACCCTGGGTCCTACAGTACCACCACAGTCTCGAGGCTCCTACCCCGGACCGCAAACTTGGCAACCACACTCACCAAGGATACGTCCTCGATCTATTTTGAGGTCTTACTACCTCGTTGGTAAGTCTTGGTTCCCTTGTGATTTCTACTAAATCCTTTCGTCTCTTTAAATCATATGCAATTGTCTTTTCAAAACAATTAACAAAACCATTTTCCATTCATAAAACTCTTTGCAAATCACATGCAATTATGCATTAAATCATTACCTGTGGTCCTTAAGCTCACACATTCTTTCATGGTCTTTTCACCATGAAATCACCCCTCACACGGGTCCATATCCATATACAGAAGTCATGTTTCAAAAACTCATGGAAACATTACTAAAAACAACATACTAACATGCATCATCTTACATGTCATCCATGCATTCCATACATTTATCATGTATCTATTCACAATTTATCATCATTTCTATGCATTTATCAATGCAGTTCAGGGTTCAAAATCGACATACCATTTTTCCACTTCGGTATGTCGAAATCCCTTGATTCGGCATACCAAAGGGAACTTCGGCATACCGAAATTCTTCAGTATACCGAATCCCTATCAGATTTATCAGGCTCTGGGGAAACGGTCGATCGATTTCCTCCGGTCGTCCGTGGTCAAAAACACGGGGTACCGCCTGGAGGCATTTCGGTATGTCGAAACTAATTCGGCATACCGTTTTCTGCTGTTGTAGAAAACTCCCCAGGCCACCGTCATCTCTTTCTCCCCCAAGTGGGAGTAAGGATCGGACCTCCCAAACATGCTACTAAAATCACCAATAAAACATGGGGTGTAGACCTCCCAGTCTACTCTAAAACCCCTCAATCAAAACATGAATCCATTAAGCATGCTGTCCTAACAAAAATCACAAAGGCATCAAGCCCAAACACATTCACTTTAGCATGCTTCAAGAACATCCACGAAAATCATACAAAATGCCCATAAATCGACATGATATCAACATGCTCACATCATTCATCTCATTCCCAACATTTTTCCATTTTTTGCATGATTTATACGTTATTTTCATGATTTTTCCCTCAAACCCAACATGTCTCAACTGTAGAAGAAACAGAAGGGAAAACAGTAGGGAAACACGTACCTGGCTCCGACGAGCCTCGCGTACCCTCACACCGGCGGTGCACAGCACCAGGCCAGCTCCTCCGCTCACGCGAGCTCCTCTGGCGCGCGACACTTCCGTAGCCCCACACTCCCTCTCGCCCTAACTCTGCTTCTCTGCTTCGGCTTCTCCCGCATGCCGCACACCTCCTCTTAACACCTTCGACACCTGCCATCTGGGAATCTCGTCGACGTCCACCAGCTACACGTAGCTCTGGACGGATGGGACGGAACGAGCAGCCCTTCCCATGTTAGGTTTCACGAGATCAGGTCCTCAGTCACGGGCGTGGAGAAGACGGGTAAAGGCATGGTGCGGCACCGCTGGCTTTTGACCAAGTCAAAGCCCAAGCCCAAGCCCAAACCCAAGTGGGTCCACCACAAGCACGGGTCCCAAAGCAGAATCGACCCACTGGCCACAGAAAACACGCCACAGGAGAGAAACCAAGGCACAAACACAGAGGGAGTCCACAGTCAACCAACACAAATTGGATTTACCATTAATAAATCATACACAAATAATTACAAGAAATTCATGGTTTATATTAAATGGAAAAACCAAGATACAGATGTTACATCATACCCTTTCAAAAGAATTTCGCCCTCGAAAGTCACTGATCAAACAAATGTGGGGTACTGGAACATCAAGTCTGCCTCCCGCTCCCAAGTAGCCTCTTCGACACCATGGTGCTGCCACTGCACTAACAAAGAAGAATCACCTTGTTCCTGAGGATCTGTTCCTTCCTTTCAAGGATCTGCACAGCATCCTCCACCATGGTCAAATCTTCTTGCAGTCCATCTGGTTGAACTGGAATCATTTGGGACACGGCGGTCAAACACTTGCTCAACATCGAGACGTGGAACACTCTATGCACGCTCGAGAACTCTGGAGGCAAGTTCAACTGATAGGCAACCTCTCTGACCCTCTTGACAATCCTGTAGGGTCCAATATAGCGAGGGTTTAATTTTCCCCACTTTCCAAATCTGAATATGCCTTTCGTTGGAGATACCTTAAGGAAGACGAAGTCTCCAATCTCGAATTCCAAAGGTCTACGCCTCCGATCAGCATAACTCTTCTGCCTGCTCTGTGCAGCTGCCAGTCTCTTTCTGATCAGATCCACTTTCTCTGCATACTGCTG
>JAMKQA010017914.1:0-27590 GCA_024699735.1 Posidonia australis | reverse complement strand
TTTTACTGTAAAAACATAGTTTCTTTAAATGCATGTATGTTTTTACTGTAAAAATTCTAGACCATAGTTTCTTTAAATATTCTGGACCTAATTTGTCGGCATGCATGTTTTTACTGTAAAAATTTTACATGGAGATGAACTTGTTTCAGTGGCCTAATGTGCAGGATTTTAAAAATCATGTCGATTCGTCTGTTTCAAATTGATTCCATCTTTTTAGTCATTTTATTTTTTAAAATATATTTTATTAAATGGTTAAACCACAAACCGAACCGAACCAAACCGATCTACAATGGTTCGGTTTCAATAGATACAATGGTTCGGTTCGGTTCGGTTCGATTTGAAAATTGTTCAAACCGAACTATATGGTTTGGTTTGTGGTTTTGTCTCAAATCGAACCAAACTGAACCGTGCCCACCCTTATTCATGATGTTTCCTTCTATATTGATATTGCATGCATGTTTCTTTTTTGCATGATTCTTGCTGTGTGTGGGTTATATTGCATGATGCCTTTTCCTATGTATTCATGTACATTTATATTGCATGTATGTTTCTTTATGCATTTTCTTGCTGTATGGCTTATATTGCGATGCCTTTTATAATGTATGCACGTACATTTATATTGCATGCATGTTTCTTGCTGTATATGAGTTATATTGCATGATGCCTTTGACCGTGTATGTATTAATGCTTTTACCAGGCTCATTGGGTGATTTTCTTTATATTTGCTTTGTTTTATCATTTCATCACTGCTCTATATTTGCATTGTCTTATCACTGCATCATTGCATGCATTTTGATGACAATGGGTGTGAGCTCATGCACACGCACTTCACCACACCTATCATTGCATTTCTAGTCTTCTCTTCCATCCCATAGGGTCACGGAATGACACACCGAAGCTTGCAGCCCCTCCCTATGGTTGTGGAGCTCCATGGTGGTCATGGTTTGTTTAGGACATATAGGAGTACTCAACAGCATCCATTCATTCTTCCACAACACCCACTAGTACGTTTCAATGCCTGCCTTAAGCCCTAGTTGGCATACATGCTTGTTGTCTGAAACAGAGTGCTTGAGGCACACCAAGATGGAGCATCAACCTGGCGCACCATCCAAACGTCACTCCTCTATTCCAATGCACAAGATAGTAAGTTTGCGCCTTGTTTTGCATTGGCTTTCGCGAACGGTTTCAATTCCATTTGCATGATTTGTCATCCAGCACATATTGCACTCTCATTTGCATTATATTTAGCATCATACACCCATGTTAGCACTAGTTCTGCACCTCGTAAGGCAAGGATGCTTACTATCAATTCTCTACGAATCGAACGCTCTATCGGCACAATCTTTATGCCAACGTCCAATTCAAAGTTTGGGTAGCATGACTGAGTGGTAGAATATGTCCCACAACCTATTTTTGCGTAGCATTAAACATCCCATTTAGGCATAGAGCATGCATACATTTGGCATGGCATTGTATATTGCCCTAGGACATATACAACAGGCATTAAACCGACATAGCCATATAAGCGAGTGTAAAACCATGAAAGACCGACATGTCGGGTGCATGAGGGTGTCTAATACCTTTTTCGTGTGTAACAGGGATTCTTACCCAAATTCTAGTGCACAATGACCTTTCTTTTGGCATGAATCATGCATGCTTGCATCGTTTTTGTTGTCTTTATCTTTTTTCAAACAGTTTTCCTTGTCTCCCGTTTTAAGTAGATTAGGTGGTGACTCCTTTATTTTGTTATTTTTGCTTTTCTGTTGTGGTTTTTGCTGAGTAATCGTCGACATGGTTACACTCGTCCTTAGCTTCATCTCATGAACACTTTGTGGGAAAAGGATTCAAGGGTCTGACACTAAAACAGAGGCAAGATTTTAAGTGTTCCCCCTTCGGTCTATGAATAACAAGTCCACACACTTCTCTAGAATCGGACATGCTATCTTAGCGTAAATCTTAGTAAGTTGTGATTTGATAGATGTCCAAGGCCAAGCCTAAAAGCACGAAAAGAGGAGAGTGGATCCAAAATAAAAGGAGTGATTCGGTCCATCGACAATAAATATCTCTTGACCGAACACACAAAACGGGGGTGAGACCACTGACACTCGGCAGTGTGGATGGATTTTTGAGGGTTGATATAGAATCATCGTCGTGTCCTTTGCTGAAGCCGACTGACAAGACACCTACGTGATATGGTGGTTATGATAATGTGAGTTTTCGATTCACTAGGTCAGCGACAAGATGCTACCCAACTGTGTCCTCATGCTCATGTAGTATCCTTCCCTTCAAAACAAACAAGAAAAACAAAGAAAATCTAGATTAAACTAGGTGTAGTATGCAGAAAACATAAATATGCAACTAAATACTAATCAAAGGGTGGTTCCCCGCATGCATATGCCATGGACTAATAATGTATGCAAGTTTTTTTACGATAAAATAATGAAAAAAGAAAGATACTCCCCTCACCCTTGGTGCCTTGACGTGAGGGTTGAAGGATGTGGAGGCCTGATGAAGCTCCGAAGATGCATTATGGCTTTAGAAAAGAAGCTCGATCTCTAGTGAATCTGAGCTTCTAAGGTTTTGGACATGGAGGAGGGGTTGAAAAGTTCTCTCTCTCTCAAAATTCTCTCCTAGAGTTTGCAAAGTGGTCCCTTATAATTTTTAAAGAGCCTCCCCTTCAAACTCTTGACTTAGGGGTCCATTTATAAAGTTTGGGGGCTCTAGATCTCGTCAATAACGAGTGGAAGATCAATGGTTAGGATTAAACTTGCAAAATATAGCAAAAAATCCTTTATAGAGCTCGTCGCCTGTAGGACAGGCGACATAATCTTCGAGTCGCCACCAATATAGGCGACTAGTCAGAAGATCCTAGATTCAACACACGCGTTGAATCAACAATTGAATGGTAAGAAATCTACCATGTCAACTAGTCACCGAACCATGTGGCAACGAGCTACTAAAAAGGTATAATTTTGAAAATCAAGATCTCAAAATATCCATACCGAATTATTATCAAATATTGACTAAATCAATCCTGAAAAATCATACTCGTAATTGAAAGAGATTTTAGATTAATTTCCAATTTCATAATCCACTTAAAATGTTAAGTAAATTGGATTTGAAAATTAAATCTTTAATAATTACAAGAAATCATCAGTTAAAATCACAGATAAATCTAATTTAGTTTAGATTTATAATTATCTTGATTTTTGGATTTTATCTTTATTTTCTTGGCATTATCCTCAATTCAATATAAACTATAACATTGAAATGGGATAACTTATCATAAAAGCTCATTTTTGGTAAAATAAAGATAAGTAACCTTAATTATCAAGTCATCCGAATTTCAATAATTTTCTGAAATTATTTGACATTTATAATGATTTATATGGTATGCATAGATATTTAAATATTGGAAAATTATAGAAAATATAATAATTATGGGGAAAATCATGAGAATATTTATAAATGTCTCATATATTATATTAAAGCGCAAGATGACAAAATATAGGAGTGAGAAGGTCTAGAGTTCTCGTTGCTTATATATGCGGCGACAAGACTTGTGACCTATATATGAAGCGACGAGACTCATAGCCTGTCAATGTAACAACTAGTCTTATCGCCTCTCAAGGTAGCAACTAGTCATGTCACCCTCAAGGTGGTAACTAGTCTTGTCGCCTCTCAAGGTGGCAATTTCTTGGTCTTTTTGCATTTTTCCTCCTGTATTTTATCCTTATTCCACAGAAATGTATTAAAAACCCGAAAAAACACAAAAATTCCATGGGAAAATCTGGAAGAAGGTTAGAGTTGCTTAGCCATGTGATCTGGGGCGCCTCAAGAGTTCCTATTCTAAGTAAACTCTGAGAAACGTGAAAATGAAATATCTACAGGCAGATGTACTATCATAGCAAAACCTTAGTGAGTAGGCACCTGTTAAAAGAAAGAAATGAAATGAAAAAAAATAAAGAAAAGAATATAGCAAAGAAGGTGTCCATTGACCAAAAGAAAGAGAGAAGGGAAAAGATAGCAGCAAAGAAGCTGTACAAAAGGAAATGAATGAAAAGACGACAGCAAAGAAGCTGTCCAGAATCAAAACAGAAAAGAATGAGAATCAAAAGCGCAGTAGGATTCGACCTTAGGCCGAGAGAAGGTTTAGAACTCCGAGTATAGTCAAAGTCTTAGGATAGGACACTACCACCTTACACAATACACTTAGAGGCAAGCGGTAGGAACCTAGGACTAGGGGTAGTTAGCACCGAGGTTAAACTTGAAACGTCTTCAGGTTCGGGAGTGCACAAGGGTTCTAATTATCAAAGTTTTCACCCACAAAGTCTTCTTTTTCCCCAACTTCATGGAAGAATTTCCTTCTCTAAAAAAATAAATAAATAAACAAACAAAAAAACCAAAAAAAGAAAATACAATAAAAACTCCAAAAAAAGAGAAAAGAAGAAAAAAAATCCAAAAAAAAGGAAAAACCAAAGAAAAAAAGAGAACCTCCAAAAAATAGAAAATCAAATAAAAAAAACCAAAAAAAAGAATAAAAAGGTTCCAAAAAAATAAAAAAACAACACCACCTCATGAAACTGATAATAAGTATGCCCTATGATGCAAAAATCTAGGACAATTGTGACCTTACGTCGCATTTTGACCTTTCCCACTCGAATAGTCATTTTCAATTAGACAAATAAAATTGAGGCCAGGCTTATTATCCTCCACCCAAATTTATCTCAAGCCATTCATGTCTATCATTGTTTATTATCTTTCAGTAAACTTAGGGCAAGGGACACCCTAGAGGAAATAACAATTTTGTTAAAGATGTGTAGGAGCCACTTTGAAGTATTGAACACACTATTCACTAAGTTCTATACAGTGTCTAATACAAAGGAAAATGCCTAGAGGCAACTTTAATCGCTGAACTCTGTAGACAAAAACCTTGATTAATGAGCAAACATCAAGGCAACATAGAATTTCTAGTACCCAACCAAAGAAATAAAGCCAACGTAATTAGCAAAGAGGAGGTCAACCCCCTTTGCCCAACATCTGGGAATATCATAGACCTCTCACTCACTAACTTACGTATCATAGGACGACGATCCCTATAGAAGGTGTACACCCAATGAAAGGACACCCAACTATGACTAATTGCATTCATGTATCAGTTCACTTTAAATGTTTCCTGAGCCATCCCAATATATAAATTAAAACAGACCGTGATGGAGGAACCTCACTATTTAGGGTCATGCATTGCATGTCAAATCACCTTCTTTGCATTTCCGCAAGCATGCATCCATGCAAAACATTATATTGCATTTTGAGTGGTCATGAGAGTCAATCATCTCCCATCTTCCCAATTCCTCTTTAGACTTCCTTGCCAGAGTGTTGGTCATCTCTTTCAGTATCTTCTAGGATTTCCTCACCCAAGTGTCGGTTATCCACTTTTAGACTTCCGCGCCCAAGTGTCGTTCGTCTCTTCCAAAACCTTTTAGGATTTCCTCGCCAGAGTGCTGGTTATCCTCTTTAAACTTCCTCGCCCAAGTGTTAGTTATCTCCTTTCGAAAACCTTTTAAGATTTCCTTGCTAGAGTGCCAGTTATCCTCTTTTAGACTTCTTCGCCAAAATGTCGGTTATCTTTTCAATATCTTTTAGGATTTCCTTACCTAAGTGTCAGTTATTCTCTTTTAGACTTTTTCCCCCAAGTGTTGGTTGTCTCTTTAAAACATTCTGGGATTTCCTTGCCAAAGTGTCAATTATCCTCTATTAGACTTCCTCGCCAGAGTGCCAGTCGCCTTTTCAATATCTTTTAGGATTTCCTCTTCCAAGTGCCTATTATCCTCTTTTAGACTTCTTCGCCCAAGTGTCCATTGTCTCTTCAAAACCTTTTAGGATTTCTTCTCTAGAGTGCCAGTTATCCTCTTTTAAACTTCCTCACCAAAATGTTGGTCATCTTTTCAATATCTTTTAGGATTTCCTTGTCCAAGTGTTGGTTATCCTCTTTTAAACTTCCTCGTCTAAGTGTTGGTTGTCTCTTCAAAACCTTTTAGGATTTCCTCGCTAAAGTGACAGTTATCCTCTTTTAGACTTCCTCGCCCAATTGTCAGTCATCTTTTCAATATCTTTTAAGATTTCCTCATCAGAGTGCCAGTTATCCTCTTTTAGACTTCCTTGCCCAAGTGTCGGTTGTAGTTTCAATCCCCTCTTAGGATTTCCTGGCTAGAGTGACAGTTATCTTCTTTAGACTTCCTCGCGAGAGTGTTGATCGTCTTTTCAATCTCCTTTTAAGATTTCCTCACATGAGTCTCAGTTATCCTTTGTAGACTTCCACACCCAAGTGTCAGTTGTCTTCCGACCCTTTATCTAGTGCAAAATTCCCTAGTGTTGGATCCTTTATCCGGCTCATTCAAATCAGAATCCTCGAGTGTTGGATTTGTTATCCAACTCATTCAACTTAAAATTCCCAAGTGTAGGATTCTTTATCCAACTCGATCCCTTATCCAGCCTGGTGACAATAGTGTTGGATTTTCTTACCCCTTCCCAGCTTCATCTCATATCCTAGTGATGGTCTTCCCACAGGTCCGAGTGTTGGATCCCTTATCCAGCTCAATCTTTTATTCAACCTAGTGGCAGCAGGTGTTGGATCTCTTTCCTCCATTTAAAAACTCCCTGAGTCATGCCACACAAGAATATCGTCAAGTCTTAAAGCTAGTTTCGTGTTGAAACCATCTTCAAGGAGGAGCAATCTATAGATATCCCATTTTGACACTCCTTTATTAAGTCCCATTGCATCATAGAATGTCTCATTCATCCTTAGAATCCTTTTGTTCAGCCCAAATACTCCTCATAAGCCCCTTGGCAAATCCAGATTGTTGAACGCAATATATCTAGCATACAATGTTATATGCTGAATTTATTAGTGTTTAACGTTATACGCATGATTTGTAGCATTTAACATTATACTCCAGATCTTTAGTGTTTAACGCCCCTAATTCTATCTCCTGCCAATTCAGCCAAAGTTTCCTTTTTTGGATCCAAAATAAATATATAATATTTTCAAACGAGTCTACTTGCCATGTTTAGGGGTCTTTATTGCCTCATTAAATCACTCGTTTGACTATATTTGAATTAGCAGCCAAATTTGGTAAGTTTTTATGTTGATTGTGTTGAACGCTGAGTTCTGGGTGTCTAACGTTAGTCGCTAGCTTTCCTATGTCTTACGCCTGACAACTCAATAGTACCACATCAGCTACTTTCTTCTTTTGGAAAATTTTGAATTCAAATTATTTCCTTTTCTGGAAGATTCCCCTAAATGTGCGTAACGTCAATTAGCCTTTGATTGTGATTGGTTGCCCAATTAATTGATGAAATATGCCTTATCTGTCACAGTTGGCTCCTAGGTGTGTTGAATGCCTACATTTGGACGTTTAACATAGAACGCCTAGTTTTGAGCGTACACCACTTCTAATATAGAAACTTTTGATGGCAGTTGTATAATCTTGCCAATTTTGGATCTTTTTGCCTTTTCTGATCCTCTTGAGCCTCTATAAATAGAGAGGGACCCCCAACCTTTCGAGGGACATCCACTTACCCACCACACACATCCAAAAAAAGGGGGAAATTATTCTAAGAAAGAGATTAGAGAGATTTTTGAGCCTAAGTTTTTTGTTAACTCCGACCACGTCGCGTCATCATCTTGCATTTCATGCATTAAAAGGGAGTTTTATTTTAATATTTTTGCATATCGCATTTCATTTTATTGCATGTTGTAACTAGGCATAACTTTCAATTACAACTGGGGGGATAAAACCCCTCAGGTAAGTATTCTCCTCTTATTTCAAATTCGTAATTTATTTTGTTGAATTTCATACTACACATTATTAATCCGTGTTCTTTTTTTATTGTTCTGCAAGGAAAAGAAGAAGAAGAAGAAGAAGAAGCTTACCAGTATGGACACCCTTAGGCAGCAATAGTGTTGTCCTAAGGTAACTGAACCCACAATATCCATATCTCCCTAAGCGTCTCGAGGACCGACGAATGCGAACCTAGAGTGGCGATCACACCAATTCCATTATCTGTGGAGTGAGAGAGTCGAATACAACCAAAGGGACACAAGCAAGGTGATGAAATACATATAGGCATGTAGAACATGCGCTTCTTCCAAAAATCCCACATCCACACCCATCAAAGGCCCAAACCAGTTTTGCACAATCCATCATGCCTTCTAAGCATAAGTCAGAGCCATAGTCGAGCATGCATGCCTTTAGATAATCCAGCAAGCAAGTATTGTCCCTTTCCTCAGTCAACATCAGCTTTAGCAAGTTCGACGGTCCAGAGTGCCCCTACAATCGTAGCTTGACCCCTGCATTCGCATCTTTCTTTTCACATTCTTTTTTCGCTCTCGTCCGGTCTCATCCTCCCACCACACAGGTGGTCTGTGATGATTGGCATGTCTGCACCTTGCCTTCCCTTGGTAAAACATCACATGCCCACTCTGAGACCATTGCACACCCTCAAGTGGTGTCCAGCATTTCCTACGATAGCTCGATTCGATACCAAGGACATCTATTTTGAGCTAGTATCTCTCTACCTACCCTCCACTTCCTTCCTGCATCACCCATCCCTTGATACCAGAGGCATTTTTGTTGTCCTTGGTATCATGCTCCTCTCCACATTTAAGCTAGCACCCCTAACTGCCACAGGTTTGTCTTCGAACCTCTACCACACCTTCAGATGTGGTATTCCCATTTGCATTCTTGTGTCCCTGGTGACAAGTCTGTGAACTTGTCATTGCCTCCTTTTGATAGATAGACTCACTGGCCTGTTATCTCTCTCTCTCGATATCAGGGGCATTTCGACTGCCTTCTAATATCTTCCTTGATACCAGGGGCATCCTAGTTACTCCTCGATATCGTTTCGTCCCCATTTGGGCTAGCATCCCTAGCTGCCATGGGATCGTCTTGGACCTTTGCCAAACTTTCGAGTGTGGTATTCTCATTGCTTCCTCCATCCTTGGTGACAAGTTCGTGCATCTGTCACTGCCCCTCTTGATCGACAGACTTGTTGGTCTGTCATTCTTCTCCTTGGGCTGATAACCCTAACTATTCGGTCAGCAAACCCGACAAACTTGCCACACCCTTTCTCTCCTTGAACTGATAATCCTAACTATCCGGTGATGAGTCTGTCAACTTATCATGCTCCTTTTGTCGATTGGAGGACCTGTTAGTCTTATTTGATGCCCCTCTTTGTGCAGCTTCATGGCCTATCACACCCCTCTTCAAACTAATTAGCTTTGAACTTGTCACCCTGCATTTCATAGCATCTCATTGCATTTCATCACATCCCATTGCACACCCCTACAAAAGCATGACATATCATCGCATCCCATTACACTCCTTTGCATGTCATCACATTGCATATGGTTCCATCTCATCGCATCTTATTGCATTCCACTGCATATCATTGCATGTCATTACATAGGCATTACATCGCATTGCACCGCATTGCATAAGCATTGCATCAACACTGCATTAGCATCTCAATTAGCATTATAACATTATGCCCTCACCCTGCATCATCACATCATTGGCATCGCATGCTTGATATGCCTCCTACAATAATGAGTGCCAGTGACTCATCCTCGACATTGACTACTCGACGTTGGTATATTCAGCACTACATGCCCACCTCACCGTAAGCTCGGCATGCCTCCCATAGCATTGAGTACCAATGACTCTTCCTCGGCACTGCCTACCCGCGCAGGGTATCCTCGGCATTGCATGCTCGATATCACACAACCATCATCCACCCTACACGCACTACATCTACATCATTGCATTAACATCGCATACTCAACATTTGCATCAACATCGTGCAAAGCTAAGCATATCCCCAGTGGAGCACAACACACAACTACACCAGCATTCAGCATGCACCGTTCGCATGCATTAGTATGCAGCACCTGCATTCTCATACCAGCATTGCATCCACATTGGCATGCACTATCTACACCCACCTTCACACCAGCATTTACATCCCAACATTGCATTCACACTGGCTTTTTCATCTAAGCACTGTTCTTGCGTTCACATGTATTTCAACATTGTTTTTCGCATCTACATTTGCATTTCGACAACAAGTCATGACTTTCGATGCATCCACCGAATAAGTGGCTCACGACAATAGCAAACTCCGCCTTCCTACGAGCTCCAAGTGGGATGTCTTGCCAATCCTGAGCATCGATCGTCATTCCCCTTAACCTCGCTCAAGGAGGGACATTTGTAGACATCTCAATTTGACAGCTACTTGTCGACGAACTCCTCTGGAAGAGCTTGCTCCAACAACGACAAGGCATTTCCCAAGCACCAAAGCTCATTTCACACCCTAAACCAGCTTAAAGCCCAATGCTAACCTTAAACCTTAACCAATCCACCAACCCAAGCTTGTTAGTAGCCCAAATACCTAGAAAACCAACCCAAAACCCAGCCAACAGACCCTGCAGTGACTCTGGCACAACTTCATGGCACGAATTCTCAACGCAACCACCTAACGCGAGTCATCAGCACGGATTGCCGACGAAGTCTCCTATGACAGTATTTTCAGTAGAGCAGCTACACATACTCCTATCGTAGTCCTTCGCCCATGCGTAGCACGGCCTTCTAGCATGCCTTCGCCATGCCCTGCAAGCATGCAACACCCCCACGTGCATGCCACTTCCTACGACAACACACTAAGCACTGCATTTTCTCTAGGTCGACGGCAATTGCATTTGAGAAAGGGAACCAACAGCAGCATTTTCCTCCTCCTCAAGTGTTTGCATTGAGCTCCTAAGGGCAAGCCCTGCGTTCCCTCCATCAAACCAGAACATTCCCAACATCCCTGGCCAACAAGGAGCACTCCACAGTCTCCTCCATCGCCGACCACTGTTGCACCACCCAATTCCAATCACCCAAGCCACTGCATTCCCTTCCATAGGCACTGAGACACCCAAACAACCACTACACCCAACTTCGAGCACCTCTAGCATCTCAGCAATCCTCTTCACCTGCCTCCGTCGTCGCCAAGCATCACTAACCCAAACCAAGTCACCGTGAGTCACCACCGAAAGGACAACCAACACTCGACCATAGGTGAGTCTCCTCCCTTGTTGTGCAGCCCTGTGTTTTCCATTTTGCTTCAATGCTTTATCAATGTTAATTTGCATGCTCTCATCTGAGTTTTTCGAGCTTTCTTTCTGTGCACTGTATATTCCTCGATTGTCGACAATAGGCTTTTTGCCCATGCAAGGCCATTGGCCCATGAGCATGTGGTGAGCCCGTCCAAGTGTGCCTCCTCCTTCTTCACACTCCACTAAGTTGTCTCAGCGGTTTCCCGAAGCTCACAGCCTCCTCCATGGCCGACCGAGCTCATCACCTTTAGTGAAATTCAATGAAAATGGGGAGAGTTGCACACACATTCCACCTACACCTGCATTGCATCATCTGCTCCCCCTAGCTTCCTACGCCCTCCAGTAACATCAGGGTGGTTCCTTGGAGTCTGCAGTCGGAGTTCATAGCCATGAACGCCAGTGGAACCCAACAATGGTGGAGGAAGTTGAGGGAAGTGATCTAGTGCATCCCTTGGTGTTTTTCCTGCACCATTGTGTTCCCCGTAGCTCACTCATGCTTCCCAGGCATTGCATCCTCCTTGCATCGTTGCATTCCATCTCGTGTGATGACAGAGCTTATCGAGCTGCTCTATAAATCCTCCAGCACACCCCGATAGCGTAACTGGCCAGTGCATCTTACCAACACACCTAGCCAGCGCGAATTGCCAGCACGATTCGCTGGTTCCAGCTGTGCTCTTTGGTTCTTTGATTTATTTTCTTGTGCATTTAACATTCTTGCATATAAGCAGTAGACATCGCATGATTTTGCCTGCATTGCATGACTTTTCCTTGCATTTCAACATATAGCATCAATCCATCATTAAGCATTAAGCAATAAGCAAGCACACCTTATCATTGGCCTCACATGGAGCGATTAGCCAAGAAAGATTGATTTGTTGAGTGTATGAGAGTGTCTAACACCTTCCCCATGTATTACAGGAGTCTTTACCCTTTCTTTGGTACATAATGACTTATGTGTCGCATCCATTAGTGTGACACCTGGGCCTGATTATCCATTTTTAATTGTAAACTATGTAATTAATTGTAATATTGTATAAATGGTTTATTAATGGATAATCTATTGTTTTTAGGGTGTGTGGAGGTTTGTTGGCTTTTTGTGCACCTATTTGTCATTACGGGACAAATGTGGAACCTGGTCAAAGGATGTACAGTTGCCTCAGTTTACGTGCTTATCTTTTCCCTCTCTTTTTTCTTTCCTTCCTCCTTTTCCTTCTCACCTTTTTCCTTCCTCTTTCCCTCATGTGCTCTCGTTTCCTTCCTCACCTGGGGCCAACGTCTCATCCCCTCAGCCAGGCGATGCGCCATACATCGTGGGTGGCTGATAGCAGGGTAGGGGAGATAAATGGGAAGAGAGGAAGGGGAGATGAAGGAAGGAGGCAGTGGAGGGGAGGCGAGTCGAACTGAGGAAGGAGGAGAACCAGTGTTGCTGGGGAGAGGGAGTGAGGCTAGAGGTGTGTCACCGTCGTGGGTCACCGAGGGTGCGTTGGAGGCTAGGGAGACATGGGGAGGTCGCCGAAGTGCCGCAAGAGGTACACGACCCTTCCCTCTCTCTCGTTCTGCATTTTGAGTTTAATGACCCTAATGCATGAAAATTAGCATTAAAACATGATAAATCATGGAAAAATGATAGAAATGTGTCGAATGGAATATATGATGTGTACATATAGAGATCCTATGGTTAGGACGAATTTTTGGGAATATATGCGGGTTTTTGGTATGCATGCTATAGTAGTTGAATAATGAGCTTCATGTCTTTGTGATTTTTGTGTGGATAGCATGCTTAATGGATTTGTGAATGGTCTATGGGGTTTTGAAGTAGACTTGAGGGTCAACACCGCATGTTTTATTCATGATTTATGTGATATGTTTGTTAGGTCCGTTGGACGTCCCAATGCTGGCAAACGAATGAGTAGGACTCAAGGGAAGGTTACTAAAATCGGGAATTTGGGTATACCGATTTTGATTCGATATACCATTTTTCTGTCAGTATTCGACTAGAGACCCTAATTTGATAGACGAAAAATGTCTGATCTTCTGTTTCAAGGGATTTCAGTCAACCAAAGATAGGATTTTCAGACGACTAATCCTCAGTTTCGGACAACCGTTCTGAGTGTTCGATGCCTAGTTCAATATACCGATCTGGTTCAGTAGACCGAGCCTGACCCTTGGCCCATATGAATCAATGATTATGAAAAATGGAAATAAATGGTTTTGAATGGATAATAAGCATGTATTAATAAAGTTTTCCTCATGTGGATGACATAAAGGAATATAGAATTCAATAAATAAAATTGGGTATGGTTTTGGGCTTGAGGCCCCCAAAAATGAAAGAAATTGATAAGTGTTTGGTTTAATGTGGTTTTTGAGCCTGGGACCCAAATGGAGGGACGTGTTTGCATGGGAATGATCTCCTACAAAGAAAATAGAATAAATAATGGTTTTGAAAGGAAGAAAATCCAAGAGTTTTGAAAATGAAATGATAATGCATTTTGGAGCCACAAGGGATTGGTGTCGACAATGTGGTAGGAGAATGATACTCCAATGGAACCAATTGTCAAATATGACCATAGTTGCCAATGTGGGACCACAAAGGGTTGGTGTTGGCAAATTGATAAGATATCAATTATTAGATATGACCGTGGTCATTGAGCTTAAGACGGTGTAGGCTGAGCCTGGGTATATGAACCAAGTGTTCGGGTCACCGATGGGACGTCAGAAAAGGACGTATCCCCATGCATATGAATTGAAATTAAGGCCTATTGGTCGGGGTGGTGTCCTCTCACACGGGGAACTTCACTGCAGCAGTGCAGGAAGGTAGGGGAAATAGTGTCCTCACCTACTGCTTGGGTGTTTGGTTACTTCTAATTAAGGTAACACTAATAAGAAAAGTGGAAATAAAATGTGATTTTAGCTAGAATGAGATGTGTGTTTTGTCTTTAGATTCTAGTACGGAATACACGTCATGTTTTAACCAGTTGCCAGCCAATGTTTATGATTTTGTTTTAAACCTTGTGAGGCCCTATGTTTTAGGTTACTTCTGGTCGAGAATGTGGATTTCTCGAAATGTATAAAAAGGTTTAAAAAAGCATGAATTGAAAAGTGTAGACACCCCGATTCTGGCCAATGTTGGTAGGTGGACCCGGGAGCGAGCGCAACTGAACAGCTGACCCGAACCTACCCCTATTCCCCAACCAAACCCATAAACCTAAAACCAACCCAAAACCTCAAATTACTTTTAACTCCACCCACCTACTAAGCCCAACACCTAAAAATCCAGCCCATGTACTCTGGCCTAATGACATGCGTGGCCCTATAGTGCGGCCCAAGCGTGTGTTAGGGCCAGGCCAGCACGACAGGCACTGCCTTACTTGTTGCTTTTGTCGTACGACCTCATACCTCGTATGGGCGACTGTAACCATGCCGACGACAACCTCGAAGATGGTTTTGACACAAAAGGCCAAAATACAAGAGGGACGGCAAAGTCACGGTAAATAAAATAAAAATGCAAATGCAGGAGTCGCCACGTAGTCTATTAAAATGGAAGACTAGGAAAACCATATAAAACATGCAAATCATGCAATGGAAAAGCAAGTCATAAACCAAAAAAATGGATAAGGATCCCTATTACGCACGAGGAAGGTATTAGGCACCCTCGTGCGCCCGATAAATCGGTCTTCTATTGGTTTCTCATTTGCTTATGAAATATCGGTTTTTCAACCTTTGCTGTACGCCCGAGGGTGATATGCCATGCCATGCTAACGTGTGGTGTCTAAAGGATGGGTGCATGATGTGTAGGGGTGTGTCCTAATGCTCAAAAATATCGCTCTTATATCGGGTTAAGGGTCGATGCAAAGATGCTGCATAAATAAGATCAAGGATCTAGTATTTTGAGCGATTTATCATCCTTGCTTTGCTATATGCCAGATGCAAACTAACATGCATGGAAATGGTTGAAAATAGAGACATGCCTTCCTGATATATCAAGGAAGTAAACCAGAAAAATGCAGAAGCAAATTGAAGCAAGAAATCATGCTAAAAATCATATAAAAACCTGTTGTGTGCTACTGAAAATAGGCTGTTGTGCCTGTTAGGTGCGCCAGACTGGTGCGTCAGTCTGATGCGCCACCTAGGTGCTTTCTATGTGGGCCAGAATGATGTGCTAAGGGTAAACAGAAATTCATGCTATGCCAAATCGTATGAAAACGTATTCTGAAAAGTCATGCCATATAAAACCTTTCACAAAACCTTAAGAACATGCCTTAAAAGCGAAAGAAGTGCAAATGCAATATCTATGGACCTTGTGCTCAAGGGCTGGTTGCCTCGCACAAGACCACACTCTATTTAGGCTAAATGAAATAAGCAGGATTTAGTCATGCTACTGGATCATGGACTGATGCACAAAACTCTTCATGTTGGAGTAAGGTGCAATCAGCCTACCAAATTTCAACCGAGGACTGAATATCCAAAAGGGGAAAACGACTAGAAAACAATCTTGCTTTTATCGAAAACAAATGCATGCAAAACCATGGAATAAAAAGAGTAAGTAGTAAAAGAACTGGGCTCAAAAACATTCAGGAAATTATGCAGATAGATATGCAAAAATGAATGTTCTGCTCTCTGATCAGTCTGGTGCTCCTACATGGGGCGCCAGAGTGGGGCGCTGGCCAAGTGCGCCATGTAGGTGCTCCCTAGAAAAATCTGGATCAGACTGCAATCTGATCCAGAACTTGACCCAGAAAGAAGATGGGTAACCTATGCTAATGCAAGTTGATTCATGCATTTGCTAAGAGCATGATGGAATGCATCTGACCATTGCTATCTTATTAGAACATGATGATTAGTTGGTTCATGCAAAAGATTCAAACTTGTAACAAAAGACCCAACATGACATGCTGAAACCATGACCAAATCAAGAACATAAAGATTGCTCATGCAAGTGATTATATCAAGAACATCATAAAGAACAGATTGCTCATGCAAGTAACTACATCAAGAACATAATAAAGGAAAGATTGCTCATGAAAGTAATACAGTGCTCACTAGAAACAAACTACACATGCTATAATCAAAGCATAGATTTACATGCAGGGTATCTTGCAAAAAGGATAAATGAATTCAACACGAAATCTTCATGATGATGTAAAAAGAATCAGACCTATCATGGAGCTAATAGCATGCTATCCCATTGTAAAAGAACAAGAGGTTATTTGAAAGATAAAGGGCCTACCTTGTCCAAGGTGGACGTTCCTTCAAGGAAGAAAAGAAAGACCCAAGATAATAAGCTCCCAGATGCTTTGGAAGGGCTGGGAATACCTCTGGATGCAAGAGGAAAAACTCGTGTGCAAGGGGGTGTTTGCAGAATTCTGAAGAATGCTATCTTTCAAGATGATTCAGCCCCTTCAAATGGTTGCCTATGGGGTCTATTTATAGGGATTCCCCATGGGTAACTTCTAGGAAAACAAGGAGCCTCGTAGACGAAAAGCCTGGAAGATTCCATGGCATATTCGTTCCTGGAGGTAACAGCCATGGGAGGTGGAAAGCCAGCAGCCAGCAGCTTGAGAAATGGCTGGGCGCCTGGTATGTGCGTCGGGTATGTGCGCCTAGCATGTGCGCCTGCTAGGTGTGCTAGGTAGATGTGCTAGCTTGGTGTGCTAGGTAGATGTGCTAGCTAGGTGCTCTCTCCTAGCTATCTGGATTTCTAGTTGGGTTGTGGGCTTGCTATAGGTTTAGGATTGGTTCAAGGGTTAGCCACATCCAAAGCAACAACTGGAAAGCTCATCCATGGGTCACCTCAAAATCGGGGTGTCTACAGCGACGTCGTGCATGGAGAGCTGATTTGTCCCTCGGCGTGCCTGACACCCCTCCAGCCTTCCACACCGTTCCACCAGGTGCCCTTGCCCTACGCCGTCTGCCGCAGCACGCCACCTCTGCAGCACACCTGTGAGCCTCTCCCTAGCAAGACTGATAGCCAACTCCTCCACGCCATCAGCCACCTACCACACCAGATGATCAACCAAAACCCCTCGAGCTCCTTCAGCAAGAGGACACCAGGCATTCACACGAGAGAATAGTTGAGAAAACCCAGGGAGTTCAGCCGGAGAGAACCTAAAACCAGCGAACCCAACACCCAACTCCAACCACCTCCCTCTTTTCCTCCCTTCGGCGGACGTCCCAAGCTCCCTAGTCAATCTCCACTTACTCCTGAGCCATCCCCAGGCCATCACCAGTCCCACTTTCGCCGTCCAACCTCTAATCGGAGCTCCCCCGTCTGTCGATGCCCGCGACACACCACAGCCGCCCGCAGGTAACGGCTTTCCCCTAAACCTCTAAAGGAGTAGCGTGTATTGTTTTTTATCGCTTCCACACTCTTTTGTTTCAAGTTTTTTGCTTCCATTCGTTGCATCCTGTTATTTCTCCTCGCTGACAATCAGCCTGCGCTGGTGTGAGGCTCCAGCCACTGAGCACTTGGCTTGACCCGTCTCGATGGCACCTCTCCTCCTCCTCTTGCTCCCCTAAGCCACTAAGTCGACCCCCAGGCCGGAACCACCTGTGGAGGCTCGCCGGAAGGGAAGTCGGCACTAACGTCGGTGATGGGAGGTGGGGAAGAGGACCCATCACATTTCCGTTAGTTTTTTGCATCCTCATTGTGCCATGGTAGTTCCCTCCAACTCCTGGATGCCCTTCCTCGTCCGGTGATGTCTTGTTTTCCGAGGGGGAGGCAATGATGGAGGAAGGTCTGGCCCCTGTTCCACCTGCGTGCCCCGATAGCGTGCCCTACATGCGCTCCCCTGTTTTAGGTCACCTTGCATGTTTACTTCTTTAGTACGATTTTACTCCCTGATTTGCCCATATCCCTTGTTTTACTTGAGTGTTCTTACATGTAGTGGTTTCTTGATTCCTAACTCATATATGAACCCTAGCATGTTTTATCCTCCTGCATCTCGATGGCCATTCCATAGTAGTCCCTGTGTGCCATGGATAAGGCAATGACGGCAAATGGCTATGACATCTCTGGGATGCACGTTCTGAGTGCGCACAAGAGTGGAGTGTCGCTCATGCATGTGTCACCCAGGGGTGAAATTTGGCACAGCCTAGCCACTGGTCCCACCATATTTACACCCTATGTTTGTTTTATGTTTCCTATTTTGATTACGCTTAGTTTCTCTTGCATCATCTGTATAACCCCATTAATTAGCATCCAAGTGCCCACATTTCCATGCATGCGAGCAAGATTCTAGGAAAGATCGACTCGTCGGACGTACAAAGGTGCCTAACACCTTCCCCGTACGTAATAGGAGTCCTTACCCTTTCTCAAGTTCGCAATGATCCGTGTGTCGAATCCATTTGGCATGAGTCATCTATTTTCGCATTCGATTTTGAGTTTTGATTCTTTGACACGGTTTTCCTTGTCTTCCCGTTTTGAATAGACAAGGTGGTGACTCCTTGTTTTATCCTCATATTGTTTTTTCGGTGTTTTTGAGTCATCTCCCCATCCTCAGATTCGCCGTGGCCCTACCGGTCCCTATGCGGTCCCGATCGCATGGGAGCGCGATTCCCCTCCGTCGGCATGGTCACAGGAACTGGTGACTCCACTAGGGAATACAAACTCCGACTTTCGTATTTGGCTTCTTTCTCACTTGCATGGTTTTCCTTGTGTGCTCTCGGATGTATTATGCCTTATGGATGGTGTATGTTTTGCTTTACACCAAAATATCATGTTCACGTCACAAAGCACATGCCATGTTCCATTCCTTTTGCAATGTTGTTCGCTTTCTTTATCACAATCATGTTCACAACACGAGCACATACCATGCCTTTTGTCCAATGCTTGTTTTGCCATGGTCTGTATGTTTTCTCTTTCTTTTCTATTTTTATTTAGGCAAAATTAGAGACTTGCTTGCCTCCCCTTGGTTTAATTTAAAATCTTGCAAGTAAAATTAATGCGTAAGGGCAACTAGAGACAATAATGCACTTTTCCCTCAATGGCTAATAAAATGGGCAAGTAAAAATCACCAAGCATATTTGCATGTCTGAATCATATAGGTGCATGCATTCTCTCCTCTAAGTCCACCTACAGTTTGCGAAGGCCGATTCCGATTTCTTGTCCTATTGCTTTGGCGTAAGATCTGATGCCAGGCTGCCTCCCTTGTCCGGGGTCGCGTCGGTGTTAGTAGAGGATACAACCCATGCTTTGGCAAGGTCGAAGCTCCCAACACACCACCGTTCCACAGCTTTGGCATTGGACGAAACCCTACTTTCTGCCTTGAGTCAGAGACCCGTTCACCCCGAGAGCATCCGGAGTAGACAGCCTCCTAGGAAACACTTAGATGGTGAGAGAGCGCATGCTAATTGCATCTACGTGCATGTGTGCCATTCATACCACTTAATAAACATTACATTGCTTATCCTCAGGTTGTGATACCTGCTCTTGTCTTTTTCTTCCACAGGTTCGCGCACGAGCCCTTTGATCAGAGCTTGAGCACTCCCTTTCTGTTCCCTTGTTGTGACACCCGTTCTCAGCTTCCCTTTCGAGCTTTTTGTCGCCTACGACAATAGCTCGTCGTAGGATCTACCCTTCTTTCAGCTACCGTAGCCTTATTCGCACTCACTCACATTCCGCCATGGCCCAACGCGTCAGCGAGGCTCTTTCCACTGTCACCTCTGAGGGGATCACCACTTCAGCCCCCTCATCCCTTTTTTTGACTTCTTCAGCTACCTCTTAGCCCCATGCCAACCTCTTCCAAGCCCATGGAGCATCCTCCCCTTTCGTGTCGGGACACTAGCAGACCTGGTCCGGTCTAGAGCCCGTCACTGAGGTCGTTGCAGTGACCGTCACTCAAGTTCCGAAGTTGCCAATGTCACTCCCTCTACAGGGCCCTTCTGTTTTGGCCACCCAGCGGCTACGGTAGCCTCCTTGGTAGGTACCTCTCCTTCTGAACAGTCTACTTCCCTTTTACCTTCTGCTACGTCAGCCCTGCTGAAAATCCCATCCCTTGGTACCACTACAGACGGGAACCCAGCCATGCAAGCCGAGTACTTCTTAGCCCTCGCCTAGAAGCTACTGGGTATGGCACTCTCCCTGGACTCTTCACTGCTCCCAGCATCTCCTCCCCCTGAGGTCTCGCCACCCTCGGCTTTGGTGCTCCACTCTGCACCCACTTCACCTCCCCGACCGTCGCCCTAGCTCCTCGCAAGTCAGGTGATGGGGGTGTCGACCCTGCATCCTTCACCTTCATCTCACTCTTCACAGCATGCATCTCTAACACCTGGTGGCTAGCCTCTTGGCCTGGCAAGGGTGCATCACTCTCCCGTTCCACTGCCTGGACTCACACTAGGACGATAGCTGCTAGCCGCGAACCCTGCACCACTCACAGCATAGCATACGACCTACCCTCCATCCTTGCATCAAACACAGGTCCTCCCATGCATCTCACACCACACCATGCACCCGCACGAGTATGCCGGCCATCATGCCATGACACTAGGCGGTATGATGGCAGATCCGGAGGAGCACCTTAGTGCGACCCACACGGCATACGCGGTACCCGGCCAAGCTGTGCCAGTCTCAACAGCAGCGACCCCAGATGTCCTCCTTTCTAGGATGGGTGATTTAGAAAGAGCACTTCGACAAGTGCGGGGTGGAGACCGCTAGTCTTTTCAGTTCCAGGACCTCTACTATTTCCCAGAGGCAACTCTCCCACAGAACTTCCAAGTCCCAGACTTTGAAAAATACATTGGAAAAGGCTGCCCAATCTCTCATCTGAGGGCATACTGTGGAGACCTCGCTTAGCTTCAGGCTGACGAAAGGTTGTTGATCCATTTGTTCCAGAAGAATCTCTCTGGTCCTACCTTGAAGTGGTTCACCTCTTTGGACATGGCAACCATTCGGACTTGGAACGACCTAGCCCAGGTGTTCCTAGAACAGTATTCCTTCAATTTGGATCTAGTCCCCAAGAGGGAGGACTTCGTCGCCACCAAGTAGAAGCCCTTCGAGTCATTCGGAGAGTACGTCGGGTGCTGGCGTCACCTTGCCTCGTAAATCAAGGATAGACCCTCTGATGAGGAGTCTATCGAGATGATCATCCATGGGGCACAGCCAGCCATAGGGGCTTTGCTTAGCATCCAACCTATCACCACTTTCTCCTCCCTGATTAGAGCCGACGCTCGCATGGAAAGCTCACTACGAAGTGCCAATTTTCCCACACTCACCGCTTTTACCAAGCAGGCAACCACCCCCAGCCACAACACTGGCACCAGCAACAACAACAACAACGGCTCCAACTCTAGCTATCCAAAAAGGATGGACCCCCTGAAGAGCGTCATTGCGTACGTTGAGTCCCCTGCTGTGCCTGTGAACGTGGTGGGCCCGTCGACTCAAAATCAGATAGTTTATGCTCCAGCACGTAGGACACCCTACATCACAACCACCACTGAACTAGTGTATCTCGTAGCACCGGTAAGGCAAGGACAACACCCCCCACATGGGAGGCCCCGACGATTCGATCGAGAGTTCATCCTGCTGGTCGAGCCGTTGAGCGCCATCCTTCCCAAGGTGCAGTCGCTCCTCAGGTACCTAGATGTTCGCCCACCACCGAATCCATTGCCAGTGTGGTATAAAGCGAACTTGTGCTGCAGTTACCATCGGGCCCCAGGGCACTCGACGAACAACTGTTTCACTCTTTGGAATGACATATAGGACCTCATTGACCGTATGGTCATTGTTATCAACACCCAGGATGCAGGGTCTGCACCCGCCCTAGCACAAGCACAAGCACCAGCACGAGTACAGCCACACCCCAGCATAGTCAGCCAGCCTCTCCCTTAGCACACTAATCCGGGAGCACGCAAGACCTCAAGGTTCACTACCTCTTTTCTGCCAGGTCCAACTTTTCCCAGCTGGACCCATCTGATCTTATCCACCTGGCCTCTAAACCGTTGTCGTCTCAACTGTGTCATTTATTTTCTCTCCGGTTCAGAGCCCGTTGTCGGCATGATTCACTTGGCCACCAAGACAAAGCTCGCGGTCACATCACCTACCATGCAATCTCCCCAGCTCAGCCATCTGCCTTGAAGCCAGACCTCAGCCACCTCCTACCCAATCCATCCAGTTAGCAACCTACCCCACCATGCCTTCCACCAGCCAACTAGTGACCCAGCTAGAGTTGGTGGTTTGTACGCCCCTAGTCATCAATTTGACTAGGGATACTCACTAAGCACCGTACGACTATGCCACATAAATGTGTGTAGAAATCACACGGTCTGGACAGGTGTACAAACCCCCAGCTCCGGTCCCCAAGGCAAACCACCCATTACTGTCCCCACCTCAGCAAACAAGTCAGCCCCCTAAGCCCATCACTAAGGAAGTAACCCCCAAGCCCACCACCAACACTACCAGTAAATCCCCAGATGATGTCACCTCCCAGCTCAAGAAGGTCAAAGCCGATATATCCATCTGGGACCTCATCCATACCTCAGCCGAGCACCGAGAGGCCTTCCTTAACGTATTCCAGGCAGCCCATGTATCTCCCACCATTCAGCCCACAACCCTCAAAAACATGGTAGGCATGATCGCAATGCCGCAGGTCATCTCCTTCTCATCCCAGGGGTTGCCCTCAGTGGGAACCAATCACAACCAACTGCTATTCGTCACCGTGCAGTTCCAAAAGTTCCGAATCCCCTTAACTCTGGTTGATAATGATGTAGGTCTAAACATCTACCCCTAGCGCACTGCAAGTAAAATCGGATTCAAAGTCGAGGATATCACGCCAGTTGTCAAAGGGATGACATCTTTTGGCAACACGCACCACGATGCGTTGGGGGGTTTTGTTCATTCCTCAAACTGTCGGCCTGGCTCAGTTCGACATCAAATTCTATGTTGTTGACCTCGAGCCCACTTTCAATCTTCTGCTTCGACGCCCTTGGCTGCACAAGCATCAGGTCATCCCGTCAACCTTGCACTGTATGATCAAGTTCTACTATGGTGACAGCATTGTCATTGTCATGGCAGAGAACTTTGGGAAGGACGAGATTGACGCAGCCTTTTCTGTTGATCTCCAGATTATCCACTTTGATCTCAAGCCATCAGATGAGCTCTATCATGTTAACCGTTTCGAATTGGTCAATTTTGTTCCAAAATTCGAACACATTAGCTTCTTGTCCGTTCATAGCCACCCTCAGCTAATGGTTGAGAACCTCTGTCACTAATGGGGGTATGAAAAGGGAGCACCGCTTGGGCGACACGGTCAAGGGATTACGGAGCCCATCGAGGCAAAGGAAAGAAGAGACCGCGAAGGACTTGGATACCAAGGACCACATGGAAGCACACGCAGGCATTGAAGGCTGCTTATCCCTCGAGATTTGACTAACTTCGTTAGTGCAAGTGTGATGGCCCTCTGTAGGAACCCATCCCCGGTCATTGCAGCGTGGCAACAGCAGAGTCCAGTAGAAGATGTTGAATGGGTTTGCATTGAGGATTACTACATAAATGAAGACACCTTGAGTGCAGTTGAGCCAAGCCCCAGCGATAGAATAGAGCAGCAGCAAGCAACAGTCCCAGCATCCACCCGTCTAGCTTTACCACCCCCAGCAGCAGTAGTATCACAGCCGCAGTCAGTCACATTAGCAACACAGCCACAGTCAATCACAGCAGCAGTATCATAGCCGCAGTCAGTCATAGTAGCAGTACCACAGTCTCAGTCACAGTAGTATCATAGCCGCAGTCAATCTCAGTCGCAGTAGTATTACAGCCATAGTCAGTCACAATCACAGCAGCAGTATCACAGCCACAGTCAGTCTCAGTCATCGCAGCAGTAGCATCACAGTCACAGTCAGTCATAGCACCAGCGTCACAGCGTTAGTTAGCCACAGTAGCAGCACCATCAGTAGAGTTGCCAAAGACGACGATGGCCTAGATGCGGTAGTTCAGTAGTAGCAATATCCCAGCCTTTCCTATTCCCAGATCTTTGGTATAGTCGGAGTCTTGCACCTATTATGTCGACTTCGCCTCAGACGAGGAGGAGCGTGCGGCCATCGAGACCCACGTGGACGTAGTGTTGAACGACCTAGAAGTGCTATTCCAGGAACAACTGGCGATCTTGGCAGAAGACGCAACCGAAGAAGACAGAAACAGGAAAGGGAAAGCAATAGCATCATAGTCAGAACTCGCCGCACCCTAGAACCAGCGGGGTCCTCTTGCAATCATGGTTGTGAAGGAGGGAAAAACAATCAAGACTAGACCAGAGGAGATGTGACATCTGGGCCTGATTATCCATTTTTACTTGTAAAGCATGTAATTAATTGTAATATTGTATAAATGGTTTATTAATGGATAATCTATTGTTTCTTAGATGTGTGAGCTTGTGGTTGGCTTTCCGTGTACCTGTTAGTGATTTGGGACCAATGTGGAGTCCAATTTGAGGATGCACAGCTACCTCAGTTTGCGTGTCTGCCTTTTCTTTTTTTCTCTCTCTCTTTTTCCTCTCTCCTTCACGAGCCACCATCCCGTCTTCTTCTTCTTCCCTTTCCCCACTCGTGCCACCACCAGCCAATGGCTTGTGCCTCGCTGTCACTTCCGACGTGATGGACGGTTGGCACGACGTGGGAGGAGGAAAGGATAAAGAGGGGCAGAGGCGAGTGGCAAAGGAAGGACTGAGATGTGAGGGAGAAGAAGGAGAGGAGGAACGACACGCGCAGAGGAGGTGGAAGTCGTCCGTGTGGTTCGCCGGAAAAGGAGCTTCGCCGAGGATGCGCCGGAGTACGGGGAGAGTTGCCGGTGTGCAGGGAGGTACGCGACCCCTCCTCCTCTGTTCCCTTCTTTTCTTCTAATAAGTTAAATGTATGAAAATGACGAAGAATGCATGTAGAATCATAGAAAAATAGTGGAATTGATGAGAATGAGTTGAAATGCATGAAACCATAGATATCATGCGGTTAGGATTGAAATTTGTAGGAATATACATGTTTTTAGGATGAGGGCTACAGTAGCCATTTTGAGCTCCATCCCTTTGTGATTTTCGTGTGGATTGTATAGTGTATGGATTGATGAATGGTTTACGGGATTTTGAAGTAGACTCAAGGGTCTACACCCTATGATTTACTCGTATTTTATGATGTGTGTTATAGGGGTCCACCGGAGGCTCCCAGTTCTGGCGAATTCAAAGCTTGAAACAGGGGAGGTGCCCAGGTTTTGGGCAATTCGGCATGCCGAACTGAATTCGACATACCGAATCCCTGTCAGATTAAGCCAGGATACCTGGTTTCGGTAGACCAAAATCATCTAGTTGACTGAATCAGGGATTTTCGGTATACCGAAAATGTTCGATATACCAAACCAGGGATTTTCGGTATACCGAACCTGAAATTCTGTCTGCCGATTTTTCCCTGGCCCTAATATATATGAATGAGATTATAAAATGAAAAGAAAGGGGTTTTAAATGGATAATGAGCATGTGTTAATGATGTTTTCCCCATGTGAATGACATGGAGGAATGTGGAACCCGAATAAGCAGATTTGGGCATGGTTTTGGGTTTTAGACCCTATAAATGAATAAAATGGTTGATTGTGTGTGGTTTTGGGTATGAGACCCAATTTATGATTTTTAAAGCATGATTTTTCATGGATTGAGTTGGGACCCCTCAAGAGGGTCAAGTATTGCATGGAAAACAGATTCCTGCAATGAAAAAGAATGAAATGGAAATGGTTTTGAAAAGAAAAGCTTAAAGAGTTTTGAAAATGAAACACTAATAATGTGTTAAGGAACCACGGGGGTTGGTGTCGACAACGTGGCAGGAGTATAAGCCTCCAATGAAACCAGTTGCCAGACACGACTGTGGTTGCCGAGCTTGAGATGGTGTAGGCTGAGCCTGGGTCATTGTACCTAGTTGTTCGAGTCACCGAACTCGTGACGGTGTAGGTTGAGCCTAGGTTATTGAACCTAGTTGTTCGGGTCACTGACAGTGTAGGCTAAGCCTAGGTCGTTGTACCTAGTTATTCGGGTCACCGATGGGGCATCAAACAAAGACGTATCCCCATGCATATATGAAAAAGATTGAGGCCGGTTGGCCAGGGCGGTGGCATCCCGCACGAGGAATTTCACCGCGGCAGTGCCAGGAGGTAGGGGAAATGATGTCCTCGCCTACTGCTTGTGTGCCTGGTTACCCCTGATCAAGGTAACATCAGTAAAGAAAAGTGGAAATGAATAAGAAAAAAATGTGATTTTAAGAAATGAAAGAAATGTGGTGTGTCTGGGATTGGACTTATGAATGGTCCTAAAATCCAAGAATAAAATAAGAATTTTTTGTTTTAACCAGTTACCAGCCAGTATGTATAACTTTGGTTTTGAGCCGAGAGGCATTGCGTTTTAGGCTGGATTTGGTCAGAAATATAAGTTTTGAAGGTGATTTTGGTTTTGGGAAGAAATCCCAAGTATTGAAAAAGGGCATGTTTTGGAAAAAGATTTCCAAATGTTTTCAAAAGAAAATGCAAAATGTGTGTTTCTGAAAGAGAATATGATTTGGAATAAATTTCCGAACGTTTGAAGACAAAAGAAAGATGGGTTTTGAAAAGAGTTTGGATTTGGGATCAAATCCCCAAGCGATTTCAAACAAAACGAAAAAGGGAATGATATTTTAAAAGGAAAATTGGACTTTCAAAAAAAAATTTAAAAAAACTGAGTTTTAATGGTTTTACAGAGATTTTGTGGTTTTCTGTGTTTAGGGGTGCATATTGGGTGACTTAGATGTCACTCACGCGTGCTTGTTTGTTTTTCAGGTGCAGTTTGGGTGCAGTCGAGTTCCAGTGCTGGAGTCTGTAGACACCTCGATTTTAAGGTGACCCAGAGATGAGTGTCTGCATGTTGCTTTGGATGTGACCAACCAAACCCCAAACCCATTAGCCAGTTAAAAGCCCAATTAGTGAAACCTGTGAACTGGGTTGGTGCACCAACCAGGCGCACATTATAGGCGCACATCACTGGCACACCTACCAGGCGCCCAGCTGTTACCAGACTACGGCTGCTGGCTTTTCATCTTTCGGCTGTTACCTTTGTAAACGAATGTGCCAAGGAATATTCGAGGCTCTTCGTTTGCAAGGCCCTCCATCTTCAATGAGTTACCCCTTTGATGGATCCCTATAAATAGAGGTCCATAGACCCCTTTGAGAGGACCTTTTTCCGGAGGGAGAAATTCTGTTCTGAAACACAGAAATTCTTCACTGAGCCATTTTCTTGCACGAGTTTCTCCTTCCACCCAGCAACACATACTCGTATTCTGGAGCTTTCCCTTATATCCCAAAGCACCCTTGATCCTTCCAAAGCAACAAGGATCTCTTTATCTCTGAACTTTTGAGAGGGGGACATCCCGAGAGGTAGGCCTTCTACCTCTTCTTTCCATGTAGCTATATTTTCAGAAACATGCGTAAAATCCGTTGTATATG
>JAMKQA010017913.1:0-20196 GCA_024699735.1 Posidonia australis | reverse complement strand
AATTAATCCAAAAACCCTAAATAAACACAAAAACCCTAAATAAACATAAAAATCCTAATTAATAAATCCATAAACCCTAATTAATCCAAAAATCCCTAAATAAACCCTAATTAAAACTCAAAACCCTAATTTCAAATAAAATAAAATAAAAACCCTAAATCCAAAATTAATTATCACATTTTGCTCAAAAAATCCTAATTAAAAACTTAAAATTAAAACCATAAAATCCATTAAAATTCCAAACCCAAAATAAAATAAGAAAACCCAAAATAATTAAAATCTTGATTCAAAATCAACTAATTAAACTTTAATCACAAACTTAATTAAAATAAAAAAACGTAAATAAAAAGTCTAAAATAAAATTCAAAACCCTAATTTGAAAATCAAAATCAAAACCCTAAAAAATCCCTAAAAATAAATTCATGAAAAAATCAAACCTAAACCAATTAAAACCTTAAATCACAAAGTTAAGAGATTAAATTAAACCAACAAAACCCCATTAAAATCTTAAAATCAAAACCCTAAAAAGTCCAAAATAAAAATCAAAACAAAAATCCAAATAAAAAGCCCAAAACCAAAGCCCAATATGGCCAACACTATTTCATTTAAGAATTCATTTCAAAACTTTAGAAAAATCAAAAAATAATTCCAGCGACCCTATTTTTCCGGCGAAAACTCCAACAAGCAATCCCAAGAAATCCGGAGCAAATCTCAGCCTCCGAGATACTTGGCCAACCTCTTCCAGGTCAGGCCCAATCACGACGCTGATGGGCTGAGGAGAGGAGAATCAACAACGGAGAACCACCTCGCCGAAGTATAAGAAGGGTAGGCCATCGACGAAAAAAAGAGTTCTTTCTAGAGAGCCTTCCGAGAGAATTTCTAGAGCTTCCACCCCTACTGAAACACGATACCTTCCCCCATCCTAGAATCCCCGCAATTCCTATCACCCAAAAACTGCCCTCCTCGAGCCCACGGTTGCAGTGAGAACCATCGTCGGAAAAGCTCCACCGTTAGTCACTCGCGCCGGAGCAGACATCCACAATAGGTAATCTCTTCCCCCATCCTTCTTCCTTTGCGGTAGAATTGGAGGTGTACAAGGACTCCCCAGTAGCCACCACAGTAGCCTTCCCTCTTTGTTTGCTTGCTGTGAACCCACTTCCGGTGGTTGGTTCAGATCGTTGGAGAGCCCCCCTTGTCGACCTATGACTTCAGGCAAGGCCCTCAGGGGGGCCTTCCTTCCTCTCCCATTTTCTCTCCACCTCCCTAGATCTCTTTTTACTCTAGAGGAAGCCAGCCGGACCGCTGTGACGTCCACGCCACCGCCGTAGTCCCCTATCATCGTCGACTGACGCCGATGGAGCACAGTGGCCACCCCAAGCATCGCTGTAGCCCTCGCATGCACCCCTGAAGATCCCAAAGCTCCCACGGAACTTGGAAAGCCCTTGCCCTGTTGCCTGGACCACTGCCACGCCTCGACGACCCAACACCGCTGCTTTCACCAGAGCATGGGATGGGGAGGCTCACTCCCCTGCGCGCGAAGCCTCTTCTTGCCTCCAGAATGTTCACCGAGACCCTCAGAAGCGTCGCCAATCGCCGTCGCATCCAGCCACCACCTCCGGACGCTCCAACGTGAGCTTTGTTGCCGTCAGAGAAGAAGATCGTTGAGGGAGGTCGACGGCACCTTCCAACCGTCAGGGGTTCGATCCACGCCGTTGGATCTTCCTTAAGCCTCCTCCTCGAGCATTCCCCACTTTCTAAACTTTGATTAGGCCCCTGGAGAGGCTCGGACGGGCCTCTCAGCCGTCACCACCGGCAATCTTCGAATGACCGGCGCTGACCTCTTTTTTATTTATTTTATTTAAATGTTTGTTTTAAAATCCTTTAGTTTATTTAATTCTTACATTTTAGTCCTTCTTTTATTGCATATGGGTCCAGACATTTTCATCTTAGTCCCTACAGTTTTAAAAAACTTTTTATTCATTCTTTCTTTGAGAATTTTGCATTTAGGTCCCTGAATTGACATTATATCAATTCTGAGCATAAAATTTACATTTTAACCCTTAGATTAATTCCAAATCCATCATTTAGGGTTTAAAATGTTTTCTTTCAGGTTTTTGGGACATTTTTCATTTCGCCTCGTATTCTGCATTTAATCATTGATCCCATTTAAAAATCATGTTTTCACTGAGATTTGATCCTTAGCTTTACATTTTGGCCATGTTTGCACCAATGTGTAAATTTTGCACTTTAGACCTTGACTTTTTAGGAAATTATCCAAGTGCGATTTTTGCATCCTTGTGCCACATTGCCATTGGACCCATCATTTGCATGTTAGAATAAGGGTCATGAACCTGTTTTTCGTCCAGTTTCTCACACTTTTCGCGAATTTTGCGTTTTAGTCCCTATGTTTGTCATTTATGCGTTTACATTCTTTTGGTGATTTTTCTTCTCCGTGCTTCTTACAAGTGACATTATCCAGAAATTTAGCTTACATTTTGACATAACTTAGGCCATGCATCACTCCCATGCAAGCACTTGTCACCTCTGGTAGGGAAAATAACCAAATTGCCCCTATGACCCTAATTCATGAGCACGCATCTCGATCTTTGCATTTAGTCTTGATGTCTAAGCTATTCTCTGGAGTTTTTGCGCATTTAGGCACTCATCCTCATGTTTTTTATCCTTTTTCTTCATATTTATCCCCATTTAACAAGCCAACATCCTATGCCTTTCCATCATGGATTTCTTTCTTCACTTTGTCCTTAGGGTCTCTTATCTATTATCCGATTTGATTGGCTTTAATCCTACATTTCAGATTTTTGATTTGATTTGGATTTCATCGCCTGAGGGCATACATTAACAAGCCTGAGGGCTGACATTGTCTCCACTACGGATTATTTTCCCCTTTTTGATTTTCATGACTTTTTCCATGATTTTGATTCACTCTATCTTTAGAGTTTCTTATCCGATATCCGATTTGATTGGCTTTGATCCTACATTTCAGATTTTTGTTTTGATTTGGATTTCATCGCCCAAAGGCATACATTAACAGGCCTGAGGGCCGACATTTGTCCATACCACGGATTATTTTTCCCTTTTTGATTTTCACGACTTTTTTCATTATTCCGAGGACTTAGGTTGACTTGGCTTGTCATCTTTTTGATATCATTATGTTTTTCAGAAGTGTTCTTTAACAAAACATCATCATTTCATGTGGTTTTTCCCAATTTTGTCAATTCCTATGGATTTCTCCACAATTCTCACACATCGTCTTGCACATCCATGTAGTCTTGTCATGGCATACATATTAGCATGATTAGAGCATGATCTAGGTTTAGCAAACATTCATCTAGCCTCTAGCAAGCAATTGGACTAGAAAGACCGAGTTTCTCAGGCGTACGAGTGTGCCTAACACCATCCTCGTGCGTAATAGGAATCCTTACCCATCATCTGGTTAGCAAACATCCAGCCTTCATATTTGCACTCCTAGCATTCATCTTTTTGCGGTTTTCCTCGTCTTTCCCTTAAAAGACTAGGTGGCGACTCTTTTTCTTTTTCTTTTTCTTTCCTTGCGCCTTTGCCATCTTGGCATGGTTGTGATCTCCTTCCCACTGGCGTGTCCCCGCGCCGGGCCCCCTCCCTCGAGTCGGCATGGTCACAGAACTGGCGACTCTGCTAGGGATAACCAGATTCCAGCTTTCAGGTTTGTCCTTTTTGCTTGCTTCGACTTCACATGATGTTTGTTTGCTTTGTTGGTGATTGTTTGTCTAATTAGCGAGCCTTTTGCACTTTATTTCACACATTTTCTATGTCACTGCACACACTTGCTATATATCACGCCTTTTGATGTGATGGATTTTTTTTTCACAATGAAGATGTCACGACACTTGCACATGCCATGATCATGCCTTTTGTTTGTTGCTTGCTTGCTTGCTTGCCTTACTTGTGTGTTTTCTTCCCATTTTCGTACTTGACATGCCTAGGAGAGTAGAGACATGTTTGTTTCCCCCTTTTGGTTAAAATAAAACACACAAACTCAGAGAACAATTAATAAGGCAAAACTACAGACCAAATCAAACTCTCCCCTCGGTTAATAAAATGCAAGTAAAAGACACTAAAGCATATTGCATGATTGATCATATAGGGCATGCATTCTTCTCCCCTAAGTCCACCTACAGTCTACGAAGCGCAATTCTGGTAATCCGTTCTATAGCTTTGGTGTAGGACGTGTTGCTAGTTTGTCCTCCATTGTCCAGGGTCGTGCCGGTGTTAGTAGAGGGTACAACTCCATGCTATTGCAAGAGACGAGGCCACCAACGCACCACTCGTTCACTGCCTGCGCTTTGGCTAGGATTTAGAGCGAGGACCTTTACTTTCTAGCCTGAGTCAGAGACCTACTTACCCATGTGTGATCTCGGAGTAGATGACCTTCTAGGAAACACTTAGTTGGTGATAGAAAGCATGTTAGTTGCATCAATATGCATGAATGCCATTCACGCCACCATAACAAACTACATTTGGTCGCTGGTTCTAACCCCAGCTAGTTTTCTCTTTTGCAGGTAGTAGAGCATGAGTTCCTTAGCCACAGCTCGAGCGTTCCCTCCTTTACTTCCCTGTTTGCGACATCTCGTTGCCGATCATCTTTCCCTGAGCTATTTGTTGTTTTGATAATAACTCGTCCTAGGATTCACCCTTTTGTTTGCTGCCATAGCCAGGTTCTCACCGGTTCCCGGTCAGCTATGGCCCAACGTACTAGTGAGGCTCTTTTTGCTGCTATTGCTCCCGAGGGCACCTCCTTTGCGGTCCCTCCTACCCTTGCTGTGTCTCCAGCCATTCCTTCTGTCCCCTTCGTGCATCACAGAGGTTTTTTCCCCTATCCTGTTGGACACCCCTTGACCCCAGCCAGTTTGGATCTAGGCACTTAGTCTACATCAATGACCCCAACTCGGGTTCCAGATGTATCACTGACGGCCCCACCTCCGTAGGGATCCTTCTCTTTTAGTGCTCTGCCTACTGTGGCAACCCCCTCGCAGATTCCTTGTCTCCATGGCAACTTGCTTTTGTCCCATCTATGACTTCTGAACCTCTGACTGTCCCATCCCTTGCCATCCCTAAGGGGCCTCCTACCACACAGGCAAAATATTTGTTGGCTCTCGCTCAGAAGATCGAGAGCATGGCCTTAACCATTCAGTCCACTATAGATGCCAATATTCCTGAGGCTCCCCAGCAACCTGCTCCGGTGTTCCAGGCATCGACACCACCACTTCAGCCTTCACCCTAGCTCCTCACTACACCCACATTAGGTGTGACACCACCAGCCCAAACACATCACATCATTGCACAGCATTCAACTCCGTCATCTGGTGGTCAACCCCTCGGGTTGGCTGGAGTTTAGTATCCCTAGAGCTTGCAGCCTAGCACCATACCACTGCAGTAGTTGTTACTCCCACACTCAGCACCAACTACCACACAGTTCTCTGTTCATCCTTCTTTTGCACACCATCAGGTCTAGGCACCGTCACTTCCACAACCACACTCAGCACTCTTGCACGGATATGCTAGCCATCATGCTGCAGCACCAGGTGGCATGATGGTGGATCCGGAGGAGCACTCAGGTGCGACCCACATGGCATATGTGACCCTCCCTCTTGCTGCATCACCCACACCGGTAGTAGCTCCGGATACCCTCCTCGCTAGGGTAGGTGACCTGGAAAAGGCACTTCGACAAGTGCGGGGAAGCGATCACCAACCCTACGCATTCCGGGACCTCTGTTACTTCCCAAAGGCGACAGTTCCACCGTAATTCCAAATCCCAGATTTCGAAAAATATAACGGAAAGGGTTGCCCCGTTTCACACCTTCGGGTATATTACGGAGATCTCGCTCAACTCCAGGCTGACGAGAGGTTGCTAATCTGCCTCATCCAAAAGAGTCTCACCGGTCCAGCCCTCAAGTGGTTCACGTCGCTTGACATGGGCTCAATCAAGACTTGGTGCGACCTCTCGCAGGCGTTCATGGACTAGTATGGCTTTAATCTCGACTTGGTCCCAAAGAGGGAGGACCACGTCGCCACAAAATAGAAGCCCAATGAGCTGTTCGAGGAGTATGTCGGCCGCTGGAGTGCCCTTGCATCACAAGTAAAAGATAGGCCCTCCGACGAGGAGTCCATCAAAATCATTATCCAAGGAGAACAGCCGAATGTTGGGGCTTTGTTGAGCATTCAACCTATTACCACCTTCCCATCTCTGATTCGGGTAGGCACACGCATAGAGATATCCCTCCTCAGTGGTAGCTTTCCTGTGCTCGCCACATTTGCCAAACAAGCCGCATCCCTGAATCACCAGGCGAGCAGCAACACTCGCGACGGCACTGGAGCAAGTTACCTTAAAAGGCGGGATCCTTCCAAGCCCGCAGTCGCATACGTGTGGTCAATCGCCATGCCCGTCAATGTGGTGAACCTACCAAGCCCAAGTCAGTTAGTTTACGCACCTACACCTAGGGCACCGCACACACCACAAATCACTACCATCACCCAACTGGTGTATCCTGCAGCACCGGTCCGACAAGGACCTCGCCCAAGGCAAAGAAGGCCTCCTCGTGCTGCACGACAATATACACCACTTGTTGAGCAGTTGAGTGCCATCCTCCCTAAGGTGGTGTCACTCCTGAAGCTCTCGGAGATTCGCTCCCACCGAATCCTCTTCCGAGGTGGTACGACAAGAGCCTCTTCTGCAATTTCCAACGCTGCGCAGGCCACTCAATGGACAATTGCATGGCTTTTTGGAACTCCGTTCAGGAATTGATTGACAACAAGGTCATCGTCATTGACACTCAGGAGGCACACACTGCACCTGCACCACCACCGGCACAAGCACCAACACCATCGGCCTATGCAAACATTATCAACCAACCCATTCCGGCACATAACAACTCACTAGGCGCTGGGACCTCAGGAATCCATTTTATCTCCATCTCTGGGTCCACAACGTTTGTAGTAGACCCCTCTGACTTGATTCATATTGTAGATGAGCCTTTCCCTACCCATCTTTATCGTTCGAGCCGTGCTAGTTCTGAATTAGCCGTCCACATGATACGGTTGACTGCTATGCTCTGCCAACCGCGCACTCTATGTCACCCATTTGCCTATTAGATCGACCCATGCCTAGTCAGCCTGTCCAGTCTACACTTCCATCTCCTGTTCAATACCCAGTCCAGTCTCTAGTTCAGCCTCTTGAATAGTATCCTATTCAATCCCCCGTCTGACAAAGCCATCACTCTGTCAGTTCTTTGTTGGCACCGCTGGAGTTGGCAACACGTACCCCTCTTGTCGTCCACCTGGCGAGGGACACTCACTGTGTACCCTAAGATTATGCCACATAAATGTGTGTAGAAGTCACCAGGTCAGGGATGGTGTATAGGCCACCAACCCTAGCAACCCAGCCTACCCGTCCAGCGTCTTCCCATCCTCAGCCAACTACCCAACCTACCAAAACGGTCCCTTGCATTATCCTTACTTCTTCGACAAGGCAGGAGCAGCCCTCTGTCGACATCACATCTCAACTGAAGAAGGTCAAGGCTGATATCTCCATTTAGGATCTCATCCATACTTCGGCAGAACATCGAGAGGCCTTCCTCAGGGTCTTCCAGGCTACTCACGTCTCCCCCACCATAGAACCGTCTGCTCTCGAGAATATGGTGGGTATGATTGCCGAGCCACATGTCATTTCCTTTTCCAGTGAGGAGTTGCTTCCAACAGCAGTCAATCATAACAAGCCCCTATTCATTACGGTGCAATATCAGAACTTCCGAATTCCCCTCACGTTGGTTGATCATGGCGTAGGCCTTAACGTCTTCCATTTACGCACAACAAATAAAATCGGATTCAAAGCCGAGGATATCACACCAACTACGAAGGGAATGACGGCTTTTGATAACACGCATCACGACGCACTAGGGATGCTAGTTATTCCTCTCACCATAGGGCCTGTAGTTTTCGATGTCGAATTTTACATTGCGGATCTGGAGCCCTCTTTCAATCTTCTACTTGGGCGCCCTTGGTTGCACAAGCATCAGGTGATCCCCTTGACCCTCCACTGCATGGTCTAGCTCCGCTAGGGCAACGACGTAGTTGTCGTCTTAGCAGAAGATCTTGACAAGGAAAATGTCGAGTTGGTCTCCACTGTCTCCCTCTAGACCGTCCACTTTGATCCTAAACCGTTCGATGTCATGTTCCGGGTCAACCGTTTCGAGCCTGTCAACTACATTTCGGCTCTCGAGCGTGTCATTTACCTGACCGTTCGTAGCAACCCCCTTCGGATGATCGAAAACGTTTGTCGCAAATGGGGATACAAGAAAGGGACATCGCTTGGGCGACATGGCCAAGGAATCTCCGAACCCATCCAGGCGGAAGAGAGGCGAGAGTTCGAAGGCCGCTGATACGAGTGGCAGCCGCACCAAGATGGACATTCGCACACCCGAATGTACAAAAAGATTGTGATTCCCTCAAACCTCACCAATTTTGTCACTACAGAGATATCAGATCCCAATCAGAGCCCAGCCACTGTAGAGAGGAGCCGACTCCAGAGGGTACAGTCACAGCCTCAGCCAAGGGTAAGTATTTCGACGACATCTGCCACTGCCCTAGTTGTGAATCCCACAGTAGTAGTCCTACAAGCAAAGACCTTGATAGACCCATCAGTGTAGTTGGTCAGTCTAGGGCACCGTTCACAGCAATCTCAAATTCAATCAGAAGAGACCTGTAGTCTAGAGGAAGCAGTGGCAGAGCAGGGTACTAATAGAGATTCGGATGGCATCCTGGCAGAGGATGAGGCAGTCAGTAGAGTAGTGCAAGAAAGCGAACCAGTCAGCGACCTGGAACTTCTGTTTCAAGAGCAGTTGTCAGTGCTGGCAGAGGATGTAGCAGAACATTAGAGGCTGAAGAAAGGAGAGTCAAGGGTCTCAGGATTAGAGCTAGTAGTTCCCCACCAGCAGTCAGACTACTCACTCATCATGGTCTTGTCTGACTCACAGCCAGAACCCACTAGACCAATAGAGTTAATCTCTTTGGAGCCGGGAGGCAGGTCTAGATGGTATTTGCAGAAGAAGCCTAACTGAAGCAAGGTGAGGGTAAAAAAAAAAGAACCTGAGTTAAGCTCAGGGGGAAGGCTAGGCGGCATCACTCCTATCAGTTAGAAGTAGGACAGCCGCCAATCAGTCACACCCTTTGAAAACCCAAAAAAATCAAAAAATCCAAAAAACCCAAAAAAAAATAAATCAAAATATCCAGAAAACACAAAAAAAAATTAGAAAACCAAAAAACCAAAAAATAGTATCAGAGGCCAAGGGAACAGAGCAGCCCAGCCGGCCAGCAAAGTCCATCATTGGAGAGCTAGAGGCCACACAATACAAATACAAGAACACAAAGTCAATGTGACCATCCTAAAGAATCCTCGAGGATAGAAATCAGAACACATCCTCTCCTTTGACATCACGATCCCAACCGTCAAGGAGGAAATCATTTCAGATCTCATCGCAAGTGAGGAGGAGGATGATGACAAGGATGAAGACGGGGAGACACCCGAATTTCAGCCCTATGACAATGATCCAGATGGCCCAAACATGCATGTCGAGGAGGAGACCGAATGGGTGAACATTGACACAACAAGAAATGTCAAAGAGGTGCTCATCAGTGCTAAGCTATATCCACATGCTAGGGCAGATTTCATAGCGTTTTTGAAAGAATACACAGATGTCTTTGCCTGGAGTTATGACGACATGGTCGGCCTAGACATCGAAGTGGTGGTTCACAGGCTACCCCTGAAGCCTAATGAGAGGCCCGTCAAGCAAAAGCTCAGGAGATGGCGACCTTAATGGATTTTGAAGCTCAAAGAAGAAATCATGAAGTAGCACAAGGTGAACTTCCTCAAGATGGTGCTGTATCTAGAGTGGTTAGAAAATGTTGTCCCAGTCCCATAGAAGGATGGTAAAGTCTGCATGTGCATCGACTACAGAGACCTCAATAAGGCGAGCCCCAAGGACGATTTCCCTACTTCCTCACATAGATGTCTTGGTGGACAATACAACTAGGCACAAAATGCTGTCATTCATGGATGGTTTCTCATGGTACAATCAGATCAAGATGGCAGAGGAAGATATGGAGAAGACATCATTTATCACCCCTTGGGGAGTTTTTTTGCTACCGTGTGATGCCTTTTGGGCTCAAGAACGCAGGCGCAACTTATCAAAGGGCAATGACTGCACTTTTCCATGACCTCATGCATCAAAAAAAAGAGGTCTATGTAGATGACATGATTGCCAAGTCCAAAGAGCCTGAGGAGCACCTAGCCTGTCTGAGAAAGCTGTTTGATCGCCTCAGGAAGTATAAGCTCCGTATGAACCCCAACAAATGCATATTTACGGCATCATTTGGTAAGCTTCTGCAGTACATCGTTAGTCAAAGGGGAATCAAGGTCGGCCCTAGTAAAGCAAGAGCCATTATTGATATGCCTCCCCCTGCATCAGAAAAGGAAGTCATGAGCCTGTTGGGCCGATCACAATATATCAGCCAGATTATCGTGCAGCTTACTCCCATCTGTGAGCCCATCTTCAAGTTATTAAGAAAGAATGCACAATTCCAATGTAATGAAGAGTGTCAACTGCATTCGATAAAATCAAACAGCTCGTTGCAAAGCATCCTGTCCTGGTTCCACCCACACCAGGGCGACCACTGTTGCTATACCTTTCCACCACCCAACACTCCATGGGTGCAGTCCTGGGGCAGCACGATGAATCAGGCCGAAGGGAGAGAGCCATTTACTACCTGAGCAAGAAGTTCAACGATTGCGAAGTTAGGTATAGTCCCATCGAGAAAATCTGCTTATCCCATGTCTAGGCCACCCAATGCCTTAGGCACTATATGATGGCATATCCGGTACTCCACCTATGCCGGCATGACCCCATGAAGTACTTGTTCCAAAAGCCAGCATTGGTGGGACGATACGTGAAATGGCAGGTGATGCTATCTCAGTACGACATTACATTCGTCACACAAAAATCAATGAAGGGGCAGGCAGTAGCCGGCCATTTAGCTAACCTACCCTTGCCAGAGTATGAGCCGTTACAGACACAGTTCCCAGATGAGGACATCCTATTCACCATTGGAGAGTAGATTCTGATAAGCCAGAAGACAAGTCCTAGTGGCACCTATACTTCAATGGAGCTGTCAACAAGAGGGGTAGAGGGATCGGTGCGGTATTGTCAACACTACAGGGACAGATGACCCCTTAGTCTAGAAAGCTCAATTTCGAGTGCACCAATAATGAGGCCGAGTAAGAGGCATGCATCATGGGACTACAATTGGCGCTAGAGCATGGCGTGAGGAAACTACAGGTGCACGGAGTTGCCATGTTAGTCATATCCCAAATCAGTGGCGAATGGAAAACGAAGGATCCAAAGCTAGTGCCATATCATGAATATCTCTTACAGCTCGTCAAGGAATTCAAGGAAGTGTGCTTCTCCTTCATGAGTAGAGCCAAGAATGCCTATGCAGATGCACTAGAAACTCTAGCCTCTTGGCTCTCAATCCCTGAAGAGCGCATGGTTGATGTATCAGTCACTCGAGCAGAGCAGCCCACCCATTGCATGAGCAAAGAAGAAGCAGACCCGTTAGCGGAACTGCCTTGGTATCATGACATCAAGACCTTCCTAGAATCAGGCGATCTCCCAACCGACACATCACTAGTAGACAAGAAGACCTTAGCACGCCTGGCGTCAAGATAAGTGTTAGGCAGGGGACATTTATACAGAAGGTCATATAACCAGATGCTTCTGAGGTGTGTCGACAAGAAAGAGGTTGATACCTTGATGCTTCAGATCCACGCTGCAACATGCGGCCCCCACATGAATGGAGTATTGTTAGCCAAGAAGATCATGCTGCAGGGCTACTTTTGGTCAACCATGGAGGTAGATTGCTGTCACTTCGTACGCAAATGCCACGACTGTCAGATTCATGGGAACTTCATACATGCTCCACCTTAGGAACTACACAGCATGTCGTTGCCATGGCCGTTCTCTACTTGGGGAATAAATGTCATTGGAGCAATCCATCTGGCCTCATCCAATGGCCACAGCTACATCCTAGTAGCCATAGATTACTTTATCAAATGGGTAGAAGTAGCTTCATACAAAACTATCACAGTTGTAGCCATAGAGAAGTTCATCAAGAACAACATCATAGCCCGATACGGGGTACTGCACTCCATTATCTCAGACAACGGCAAGAACTTCGTAGCTCAGAGACTAGAGGACTATCTACAGAGCCTCAAGATCAAGCATCACAGATCTTCCCCGTACCGCCCACAGATGAATGGTGCCGTGGAGTCAGCCAATAAAAACATAATCAAGATCCTGAAGAATAGTGCCGAGACACATAAGGACTGGCACTAAAAGCTCCCTTATGCGTTATGGGAGTACAGAACTTCGGTCTGAACCTCTACAGGAGCGACACCTTACTCATTGGTGTACTACATGGAGGCGGTCCTGCCTGTCAAGGTAGAGATCCCATCACTCAAGATCTTGAGGGAGGCAGAGCTAGAAAAAGCCGAATGGGTCGAAGACCGATACATCCAGCTGAATTTGATCGACGAACGTCGACTACAGGCCATGTACAATGCCCACTGCTATCAAGCGAGAATGGCCAGATCATATCAAAAAATGATCCGACCTAGGAGCTTCACACCTGGCGATCTAGTCCTACAGGCCATACATCTTCCAGATGGTCGAGGTAAATTCCGACCTAACTGGCATGGTCCTTACATCATCAAACTTGTCTATTTAGGAGGCGCAACTATCCTTGAAGATATGGACAATGTCGAGCTAACGAAGCCAGTCAACATATGTTATCTTAAGAAGTACTACCAATGAATAGAGGGCGTACATCCTTTTCTTGCAAAGTATCCGTTTGTGCATCGTGCATCATCCACTACTCCATCATGCATGCATATTTCAAAATAATCATTGATCCAAGTGCATCTAATCCATAACATTTGCCTTTTTATTTTCATGTGCACTCAGTAACTTAAGCATCCAAAATTGCATCCAGCCGTGCATAAAGCATTAGCATCTCAACTCGATGACGAGAATCGGAATAGCTAGCCCACATGAGAAGGGTCAACACCGCTTCAGCTGTCACTACCTAGACATTCTAGCGAGTGAGGGAGCCACCATCCAAACATGGTTAGGCGAAGTGTCCAAACCTCCACGGGGACTTACACCTCCAGAGGGAGATAAAATGTTAGGAGTGAGCATGAGTGTGAGCCAAAAAAAATAAAAATATCCACAAGGGCATAAAAGAAATAAGAAGACAGAAGGCAAAGTCAAAAGCTAGCCCTAGCAGAGAGAGGCAAGTAGACCAACTCTATCCCTACCACTTACCTTGGGGAGGAGCCAAAGCAAGCATCCCAAAGATCCTAGCAGACCAAGGGACTAGCCACCCCCTGCATGAAATCCAAGCAGCCTAAGGGACTAGCCACCCCTTACATAAAATCCCAACAGCCCCCTCCAAATTCGGATGCCAATTACCCCCAAGCTAGGGTTAGAGCGAGCCTACAAGCCTAAGAGAGAGAAAAGAAATAAGTCAAAAACCAAAAAAGTAGGTCTAAGTCCCCAGGAGTTTGGCATGGAGTCTAACCTACTGAATAATCCACCCCAAGAGAGCCACCAACAGCCTAGAAGTCCAATTAGTGACTTGTGAATCGAAGTCTTCTTCTCTTCTCATAGCAGGCATGAGTAGCGTTCCAAATTCATTCTGAGGGATGACATAACATAACACCATCATGCTTGCATGCATTATCACTTATCAACTTTGCAAGGTCCTGCTAGGTCCCTAACCTGGGGCATGTCAGCTTCTCTTCAGCCTAAGACCTAGCGAAGGATACCGTACACTAGGGGCATGTCAGCTGTCTTTGTGGTGATAGCCTTCCTCGTCAACCAAGGGCATGTCAGCTGTCCTGTTGGTTGACTCTTCTTGGGACAATATCTTTGTTCAGAACATGTTGTCTGCTCCATAGCTCGAGTGCGAAAATGAGGACAACAATAGCACTGAGCCTCCGACATCAATGCAAAGTCAGAATATCCGTACTCCCTTAATCAGCAAAAGAGAGCACAGTCAACAGTCCAAAGCCAAAGTCAGACTACTATGAAGTCAGCCAATGACACAACAGTGAACCAAGAGAGATGTCAGAAATATCCAACAAGACCATCATCTTTGAGGATACAACAATGCCCTTGTGAAACTTTTTTGGCCAAGCTCCTTGCATTAGTGCAAAATCCAAGTAACAGTTCATCTAGATCAGTCATCAAGTGGACTGACAGAGCAGTCACACAGCGAAACGAGCGAGCTACAGACAAGAACAAATTTTCTGGCTAGCAAGCAAGTTGTACATAGCCTTTATTCCTCTTCTTGAATCTCCTTTAAGTTCGGGGGAGATTCGAGTTTTGTCCCTTTCTTGCGACTCCTTTAAGTCCGGAGGAGTCCCGAGTCGCTGATTCTTGGCCTCAAGGAACAACTTTTTATTCCCTTTTCTCGTGTCTCCTTTAAGTCCAGAGGAGATGCAAGTTTTGTCCCGTTCTCACGACTACTTTAAGTCTGGTGGAGTCCCGAATCGCTGATTCTTGGCCTCCAGGAATAGTTTTTTATTCCTTTTATTGAATCTCCTTTAAGTCCAGAGGAGATTCGAGTTTTGTCCCTTTCTCACGGCTCCTTCAAGTCTAGAGGAGTCCTGAGTCGCTGTTTCCTGGCCTCTAGGAACAGTTCTTTATTTCTTTTTCTCGTGTCTCCTTTAAGTCCGGAGGAGATTCGAGTTTTTGTCCCTTTCTCGCGACTCCTTTAAGTCGGGAGGAGTCCTGCGTCGCTGATTCCTAGACTCTAGGAACAACACTTTATTCCCTTTTCTCGTGTCTCCTTTAAGTCAGGAGAACATTCGAGTTTTGTCCCTTTCTCACGACTTCTTTAAGTCTAGAGGAGTCCCGAGTCGCTGATTCATGGCCTCCAGGAACAACTTTTTATTTCCTTTTCTCTTGTCTCCATTAAGTCCGGAGGAGATTCGAGTTTTGTCCTTTCCTCGCGAATCCTTTAAGTTTGGAGGAGATTCGACTTTTTGTCCCTTTTTCGTGACTCCTTTAAGTCTGAAAGAGTCCTGCGTTGCTGATTGCTGGCCTCCAGGAACAGCTCTTTATTCCCTTTTCTCATGTCTCCTTTACATCTGGAGGAGATTCGAGTTTTGTCCCTTTCTCGCGACTTCTTTATGTCCGGAGGAGTCTTAAGTCACTGATTGCTGGCCTCCAGGAATAGTTCTTTATTCCCTTTTCTCGTGTCTCCTTTAAGTCCGGAGGAGATTCGAGTTTTTGTCCCTTTCTCGCGACTACTTTAAGTTCGGAGGAGTCCTGCGTCGCTGATTGTTGGCCTCCAAGAACAACTCTTTATTCCCTTTTCTCATGTCTCCTTTAAGTCCAGAGGAGATTCGAGTTTTGTCCTTCTCTAGCGACTCCTTTAAGTCCAAAGGAGTCCTACGTCGCTGATTCTTGGCCTCCAGGAACAACTCTTTATTCCCTTTTCTCGTGTCTCCTTTAAGTCCAGAGGAGATTCGAGTTTTGTCCCTTTCTCGGGACTTCTTTAAGTCCGAAGGAGTCCTGAGTCGCTGATTCCTGGCCTCAAGGAACAACAGTTTATTCCCTTTTCTCGTGTCTCCTTTAAGTCCACAGGAGATTCGAGTTTTGTCCCTTCCTCGCGACTCCTTTAAGTCCGGAGGAGTCCTAAGTCGTTGATTCCTGGCCTTCAGGAACAGTTCTTTATTTCCTTCTCTCGTGTCTCCTTTAAGTCCGGAGGAGATTCGAGTTTTGTCCCTTTCTCATGACTCCTTTATGTCTGGAGCAGTCCCGAGTCGTTGATTCATGGCCTCGAAGAATAGCTTTTTATTCCCTTTTCTCATGTCTCCTTTAGGTCCAGACGAAATTCAAGTTTTGTCCCTTTCTCGTGACTCCTTTAAGTCTAGAGGAGTCCTGAGTCGCTGATTCCTGGTCTTCAGGAACAATTCTTTATTTCCTTTTCTCGTATCTCCTTTATGTCCGGAGGAGATTCGAGGTTTTTCCCTTTATCACAACTCCTTTAAGTCCGAAGGAGTCTCGAGTCGTTGATTCTTGGCCTCCAAGAGCAACTTTTTATTCCCTTTTCTCGTGTCTCCTTTAAGTCCGAAGGAGATTCGAGTTTTTGTCCCTTTCTCGCAACTCCTTTAAGTCCGGAGGAGTCCTGAGTTGCTGATTCCTGGCCTCCAGGAACAACTCTTTATTGCTTTTTCTCGTGTCTCCTTTAAGTTTGGAGGAGATTCGAGTTTTGTCCCTTTCTTGTGACTCCTTTAGGTCTGGAGGAGATCCGAGCTGTTGATTCCTGGTCCCCTAGGAACAGCCTGTCTTCCTTTCCTGGTAACTCCTTTAGGTCCGGAGGAGGTCCGAGTCATTTTCTTGTACCCGAGAACCAATCCCCTATCCCTAGGCTGATAGCCCTAACTATCCGACGATGGGTCCGTCAACTCATCACAGGCAGATAAGCTTGGTAGTGAGTATGTTGGCTAATCTAGCAGTCTCTTGTACACAGTTTTAGAGTGGCTACTAGCATGTGACTCAGTATTTGACAACAATTATGGTTTTCTGTCTACAATGAATTGCATGAAAGGTGATGTGCATGAAACAAAGCAATTTATCATTCTGAATACTCTTGTGACAAATATTCTGCAAACTTGAATCGAGGAAGAGTCGCAGCTCCCCCACCAGCCATGGGCTTCCCTACGATGGTCGTGCAGGTGAGATGCTCAGATGTCCTCCAGACGTGGATCAGGAAGTTAACAGGTGATGACTGTGATAAGCTACGAACTTGGGGAATCTCCACAAAATTCCTAGACATTACAAATGTGGAGGTCTCCTATAACTTCTTGTGTGCAACCGCCCAATTCTGGAAGCCTGTAAATCACACATTCCGCTTCAGAAGGGTTGAGCTTACCCCTCCTTTGGGAAGAGGTCCGTCGGGTATGCTGCTTGCCAAAGTTCCTTGGGCCCACTGTATTCATGCAGCGAGATGGATATGTCGCTGTACTGAGCGAGCTCACTGGCCTATCGACCAACGATTGTGGGCGTCAACTGATCTGTATGGATGGGCAATCTCCTATACTGCAACTCACCTACTTTGACAAGGTGGTCGACAGGCGTGTTTCCTTGGGTGATGAACTATGGTTGAGAGGCTTCGTCGTCCGCTTCTTAGGCAAGCTAGTGTTTAGCCATGGCCGAACAGTTGTGAGCACCGAGGTTGCAGAAATCGCCTTGGCAGTGATAACCCGCTAAATAGACCTGACCCCTATCATCCTGACAGAGAATTATCGAGCCTTGGACCAATCTCTGCAACGGTGTCGACATTTTTATGGCTGCAAAGCCTTCCTACAGGTGTGGTTGGAAGCTCATCTAGGGGTAGAATTGTTACGTCCTCAACAGTCAACCTTCGAGACTTATTGCCAAAGAGGTCATGCCTGCACTCTCACATCAGTCCGTGAAGAATACGGATGACTGGAGAAGTTTACAGAAGACAAAGTGACTTGGCGCATCATTCCTTATGCAACCCACAACTTTGAAGCATTCTTTAATGATGCCGACATGAAGCTTATCATCCTGCCGGGGTTGACTGGTGGTGTCGAATATCACCCAATCAAAGTAATGCAGTAGTTCAGTTATCAACAAGACTCCTTCACTCAGGGATCGATGCCAACTTGATTCCAAGAATATCCACTGAGCTCTTACACAGCAAGCAAGGAGTTGTCCCGCCTACTTTTTGGCTCCATCCGATCGAGCAACCTCACAGTCACAGAAGGCAAGGGCTGTTCAGTGAACTACGGAGCCGAAGTAGAGGAAACCTGGCCGCTTTGTGGAGCACCTCCAAGCTATATACTATTTCCCAAAGCTAAAGGCTCTAAGAGGCCTAGGGATGACACAGACTATTGACACTTGTTTTAAGCTACTTGTTCATTACAGAACGGAAAATAAGTGTAATCATCATTATATCTGACTACTATAATCGACTCTATGAGACAATTTGCCAGCTTGCTTGAACGATTGTGATTGACAGGAAATGGCCATCGCCGCAACATATGCTTAATTGTCATCAACTGCTATCCTTTTTGCCTACCGACATGGCACTGGGGCCCACCCAGGTAACAGTCAAGGATACCATTTTGTTGCTCTCACTTGGACAAGTGAAGCCCTTCTAGGTTTCGGTACCAGGCGAGTCCTGTCTGTCCTGTTGGGACTTGTTCAGAGCAAACAAGTGCCATTTCTATCCTTCTTAGACCAGGAGAGGTTTAGCGGGTCTCATCTTAGGTTCATCCTAGATGGACGGATCTTGATGCCCTTATCATCGGGCTGATAGCCCTAACTATCCGGTGTTGAGTCCGTCAACTCATCATCGGGCCGATAGCCCTAACTATCTGGTGCTGAGTTCGTCAACTCATCTCTGGGCTGATAGCCATAACTATCCGGCAATGAGTCCGTCAACTCACCCTCAGGCTGATAACCCGAACTATCCGGTTGGTAGGTCCGTCAACTTACCATGCCCTATCCTTTAGCTTTTAGATTTGATAGTCTTATCCCATGCCTCTTCTCTCGGGCTGATACCTCCAAACTATCCTGGTGACACCCGTCATCGATCTATCCCTCGGACGGCAATTCCGACATCTTGCCCTGCATCTTCCTGGGACGGATGGTCAGTCATTCGCCAGGTTTGCCCCAGCTGATAAGTTTGACAGACCTACCCGGGCACTCTTTGCCATGAGTCGGGAAATCCCTTACGCTCTCCTTCAAGGGCTGAGCAACCCACTCATTTTCAGTGTCACCCTTATGCATTACCTAGCATCAGGGTCATCCTTTGCATTTGCATCCTACATGGGCCTCGAGTCATGACTTTTCGGTGCATCTGCCAAATAGGTGGCTCACGGCCTCACAGTAAATACCACTATCCTACGAACTCAAATGGGGTGTCTTGTCAACCTTGAGCATCGGTCTCGGTTCCATCCGTCCCTTGACCTCGCTCAGGGAGGGGCATCTGTAGACACCCATCATCGGTCTATCCGGTTGGTAGGTTTGTCAACTTACCATGCCCTATCCTTTAGCTTTTAGGTTTGATAGTCTTATCCCATGCCTCTTCTCTCAGGCTGATACCTCCAAACTATCCTGGTGACACCCGTCATCGGTCTATCCCTCGGACGGCAAGTCCGACATCTTGCCCTGCATCTTCCTGGGCCGGATGGTCAGTCATTCGCCAGGTTTGCCCTAGCTGATAAGTTTGACAGACCTGCCCGGGCACTCTTTGCCTTGAGTCAGGAAATCCCTTACGTCTCCTTCAAGGGCTGAGCGACCCACTCGTTTTCAATGTCACCCTTATGCATTACCTAGCATTAGGGTCATCCTTTGCATTTGCATCCTACATGGGTCTCAAGTCATGACTTTTCGGTGCATTCGCCGAATAAGTGGTCACAGCCTCACAGTAAATACCACTATCCCACGAACTCAAATGGGGTGTCTTATCAACCCTGAGCATCGGTCTCGGTTCCATCCGTCCCCTGACCTCGCTCAGGGAGGGGCATCTGTAGACACCCCAATTTTGAGGTCAATTGGCAGTAGGCTCCTCCGGATGATTCTCTGGTCGCAACCACCAAAACCCTAGCCCACACAAGTCCAATCAGGCCCACACTAGCCCACTTGACCCAATTAAACTTAAAATCCAATAAAACCCTAGAGCCCACTTAATCCAATTAACATCCACCTAGAAATTCAAATAAAACCCACTCAAACCCACTTAAAATCCAATAACATCCCTAATTAATCAAATTCTAAACCCTAATTAAGTGAAAAGAAATTAAATCAATTTAAAATCCATTAAATAAGACAAAAACCCTAATTCAAGCTTAATTCGAATTAAATCATTTAAAAATCCAAATAAATAAGTAAAAACCCTAATTAAAGTTAAAATCTACTGAAAATCCTAATTAATAAAAATCCAAAACCCAAATTAATCCAAAAACCCTAAATAAACACAAAAAACCTAAATAAACATAAAAATCCTAATTAATAAATCCATAAACCCTAATTAATCCAAAAATCCCTA
>JAMKQA010017912.1:0-15846 GCA_024699735.1 Posidonia australis | reverse complement strand
TGAGATAAAATAGCAAGAAAACCCCAAACACCATTGATATGCTTTAAAGAACATGAAAATAACAAGCACGTAAACAAATCCTACGAGGATAAGAGGTCATATCTACGTGGTAGACGATTTTCGACATCCTCCAACGATGGTGGCTGCTGCTAGACGTGGAGAAGGGCTGGGGCTACAATGGACATCTCTCTCTTCTTCTCTTTCATGTGGAGGCCGAGGTTTTATGGGTACTTCTCTCTTTCTAGGGTTTTGGTATGGGGTTACGTGGGATTTGTATGGGTTTAAGTGAGTGGTGGTCATGGGTTTAAAAGGGATAGGATTTGGGTTGGGCCTTATGGTGTGGGCTTATTGTTTTTGGATTTGTGCTCATTTTTATCTTTTGATTTGGTTTAGATTTGTTTTGGTCTTGGTTTATTTTTATTTATTTTTTTGAAGGTTTGTTTTACGTTTGGTTTTTTTTTTATTTGCTTTATTTTTAGGTTTAGATTTGATTTTGGTTTTAGTTTATTTTATCTTTATTATTATTATTATTTGGGTTCGTGTTTGGTCTTAGTTTTAGTTTATTTTATGTTTAGGTTTATGTTTGGGCCTAGTTTTAGTTTTGTTTATTTCTAGGATTATGTCTTAGTTTTATCTTTGTGGGCCGAAATGAGTTTATGGTTGGACCTATGGTGTCACGTCCTACATTTTCCACAATAATTTAAAACAATTAAATTACGGAAAAATTAAAGCCAAATAGTGAATATCTAACTACCAGAAACCTGTATGTGCGGCTAGGAGACTCCAGACTATATGCACTACGCTAACCCTCTACATGCTTGCACCTGCAAACCAAAAACACGAGGAAAAGCGCATGAGTGACAGAAGTCACCCAGTACACACCCTAAGGAAAACCACGGAAAACAAAACTATAATTAATTTTCCTTTTAAATTCATTTTACAAACCATTTTCTCAAAACTTCATAAACCAGGCTCACACTGCCCAAAACCGCAACCGAGGCTCTACTAGCCCAAAGCCACAAGCAAATGCCCTCAATGGCCAAAACCACACACAGTGAGTTGGGAAGCTTAGCGCCAAGCAACCTAACTCTGGCCACATGCAGTCCGTCGAGGAACGACCTTAGCGTTCTGCACTGACACGGTGACGGCCACCCTATGCAGGAGCGTTCACCGTCCCGCAATTCTCCCTTTCAGGAGAACCCTCAAAAGGCAACCCCTCTTGGGAAGGTTGTCCTGTCTCTCAGGATGCTACCAGCTACGGGGCACGTGTCCTACCCGCACTGGCCACCACAGGGTCTACCTCCTCACGGCGTCCTCTACACACAGTGCTCAGGAGAGAGTGTCATACCTCCACACTCGACCACACCGAAGCCTCAGTGTTCACAGAGACAGTAGGAGTATCATACCTCCCCGTCATGTCACAAGACACCTCAACCCATGAACCACAACCCTAGCTTTGAGACGACAGTCAAGGAGTCTCATACCTCTAGGACCCGACGCCCCTCAACCTCAGGTATCTCGGCCCCCGACCTCAACTAGGGAGTCACACTCGACCACCGGAGAATGTCGTCACATTCCCTAGTCCTGACGACACGGTCCCACACTGTCTCGACCTGCACACAGAAAACTAGGAAAACATTTTCCAAAACAGGCCAACTATCTCTTTGAAACCATTTTCAAAACAACTTTTATCTCTTTGAAATTTTTTTTCAAAGCCTCAGTAAAACGACACATCAGGTGTTCTAAGGGACCACCACCGATGGCCCACGATCCCATCTCATAGGGACAAATACAAGCCAATCCGAAAACCACTGCATTAAAACACATTTTCCAAAAATCCAGGAAAAACTCTAGAAAATACCCTACCAGACCTGCGTATGTGGCCCATGCGTCTGGCCCGTGCCCTTGGCACTTTCGTTTGAACGCTAACAGGGTCTGGACCAACGGCAAGAACTGCTGCCGAACTCGTGCATGTGGCCCGCGCAATTAGCCCTTGTCCCCAGTTTTCTGTCAGAATTCAGATAGCCAGCAGTAGAGCACCCAAAAATCGTCCGGGGTGGGAGCTCTGATCGGACCCCCCAAACCACCACCAAAAAACTCAAATAAAACATATGTAGTAGACCCTCGAGTCTACTCCAACATCTAACAAACAAAACCAAAATTCATTCACCATGCATCAAGATGTAAAATCGCAAAGGCAGAAGGGTAAAAATGACCCAAAACACACCAACCACCATAAATACCCATAAATGCCACAGTAAATTCCGTAAAATTCTAAAACATTAAATTTAACCTAGATTATATGCATCTTAAGCATGTCTACTATTTTACATGATTTTTACACATTAAAATGGGGTTACGCACCTGGAACGACCTCCAATGAATCCCGGCCGACTCCGGTGAACTTCAGTAGCCCCGCACGTCCCTCGACACCCCACAATCTCTGAGACGTCACTTCGGAGCTTCCCATACCACCACGAGCCGTCACAAGCCGTCTCCCACTCACAGGCCCTCTCTCCGATCACCCACACCCACCCGCAGATGGAAGGACTGAAGAGGAAGAAGGAGAAAATGGAGGAGTGGAGGGGGAAAGGAGGAAAAGGAGGAAAAGGAAAGGATGGGAAGAAGCTGAGGCTCCGGTGCATCCGAGAAGGCTCGCCTCACGCACACGTTAAATACACAAGGGAAGAGGTCGCCGTGCACCTGCCCACCAATCATCGACACGCGCTCGCAGTCAGTCCTTAGCCACCCACCAGCCTCGCCGCACACAACCCATCTGCCTACTCCAAGGCATGAGTCAACGACTCCCTACACCAACCACTGCCCACAACCAACGGCCCACGAATACGGGCCCCACACGGATCCACACTTGGTCCCACAAGCACAGTGCTACAATGCACAGTGCCGGCCACGCACAGGGACATACCACAGAAGCCAACCCACAAGGTCCAAGCCCAAAAGTACAAAACCACAAAATGACCCTCGAAACAGTAATACACGTTCAAGAATAAAATTCATAAAATGTAAATAATTAAAAAATGAATTTTATGGGTGTTACATATGGTGTCTAGGTTTGGGCTCGGGCTACTAGCTTGGGTTTTAAGATAGGTTTTGGCTTATTTTTGGATTTAAAGGGTCAGGTTGGGTCCATCGTAGCCAGAGTGTGATCCGAGAGGTCTGCAGCTCAGTAACCGCTTAACCGGCGTGTCTACACTAACATTGGTTCTTCAAAAGAACTATGGTACACATTAGACAAGAAATATAATTTTGGAGACTCTAGACTAGAAAATTGTTGTGTCAGTAAATTCCTACAATTTGTGATGGCTAAAGGAAAATTTGTAATTAGTAAAACTCATGAGTTACTCTTGTTGATTCACGGTTTATTAGATGGTGATATGACTTTGCTTGAAAAGTATCAAGTCATGGCTATTGTTGGAAAACTTCGTCATTCTTGGGAAGATTTTGGAATGACTTTGAGACATAGATGTGGAAATGTCACTTTAGATGATTTAATGATTGCTATTTCCATAGAAGAGGAGCATAAAAGTCATTAAAAGACCTTTCTAGTAGACCATGTTAAAGCAAATGTTGTTGAAGCCTCAACTTCTAAATAAAAGAATCATTTTAAGAAGGACAAAGGAAAATTTATAGATACATATACCTAAACCAAAATCCAAAAGAAGAAAAATGCATGCAACAAACCATGTTGTTGGCCATTTCATTAAGGATTGCCTCTTTAAGAAGGAAAAGCTGGAAAGGTTTGTTGTTACAAAGGCTCAAGTGAACATGGTCACTTATGGGCCCAAATCCAGCCATGGGTTAGTTACTATAGATCTTGAATTATTTAGTATCTACAAACCAAATGAATGGTTGATAGATACTAGTGCAAATATGCACGTCTATGCTAAGCGGTATATAATCTACTCCTACAAGGTAGCAGATGGAAAAACCGTGACCATGGGAAATTCAAGTGCAGCCAAGATGCTTGGAACGCGACGATTGGACTTGAAGTTTACATCAAGAAAAGTCCTATCTTTGCATTGCATCATGTTTATACAGCCCCAAGATATTTGATTAGTGAATCATGTTTAGTGCAACAAGGTTTTGAGTTGTCATATAAATCAAATAAAGTTGTAATTTTGAATTTTGGATCTTTTATTTGCAAAGGATATTTGCATGATGGGTTATTTAACATGATTGTTGAATCTTCCTATTGTAATAAAACTTTGATTCTATTGGATTTTCTTTTTATGTTGAGTCTTGTGATGTATGGCATGATAGACTATGTCATGTTAACTTTAATGCCATTAAGAGATTGATAAAGCTAAACATGATTCCTAGTTTTACCATTGATACAAGAAAGAAATGAAAGATTTGTGTGGAATCTAAATTAGTTAAGAAACCATTTAAATTTGTGCAAAGAAATTTAAAAACTCTAGAATTAATTCATACTGATGCTTGTGAATTCAATGATACAAATACTAGAGATAATAGTAGATACTTTGTCACTTTTATTGGTGACAATGCTCGTTATTGTAATGTTTATTTGCAAGAGACAAAGGATGAAGCTCTTGAGAAACTTATGATTTTTCATAAAGAAGTAGAAAATCAAACAAATAAGAATCTCAAGAGGTTGAGTTTGGATAGAGGTGGAGAGTATGTTTTGAATTTATTCCACCAATATTGTAAAGACAATGGAATAATTCATGACGTTACCACTCCATCTAGTCCTTCCTCAAATGGAGTAGCTAAACGGAAAAATAGGACCCTAGAAGACATGATAAATGTATTTCTAAGGAGTTCTAGATTACCTAACGACATGTGGAGTGAGGCTTTATTTATGGCATGTCATGTGCGCAATATAATACCTCACGAGTTGAAGGAAAGTAGCCCATATGAACTCTGAAAAACTCATAAGATAAGCTTGAAGTATCTTTGATTGTGGGGGTAACTTACCAAGGTGTTGATCCCTAAGCACAAGAGGAAGAAGCTTGGTCCGAAGACTATCAATTTATCTTTATTGGGTATGCTCATCATAGCTATACGTATAGGTTCTTAGTTATTAAGTTTGAGATACCTGACATCAATACAAATACTATTATAGAGTTCTGTAATGCTATCTTCTAAGTGAATGCCTTCCTTACAAAGACTAGAACCCCACAACATTGTTCTATGTAATATCTGTGTCCAAATTATCTAGAATAGATATAATTAGCTAAATGATATGTTGTGTCTTGAGCTCTTTATTTAAGTTGGCTTTTATCTTTGGTATTTTTCCCCATGGTGTGGTATTTTGGACCCAAGTGTGCCACGTATGCATGTGTGGGACTAGTGCAGGGCCGGAGTCAACCCTACATAGTAATCACCGCCCTTCACTGTACTCGTCATAGTGATCCGTAACTTTCCTCCATATCGTATCTCAGATTTGTCGAGATCTCCGATGACTATCGTCGAAAGATGATGACATAGAGGCAGTGGCCTTAAATGGAGAAGGAGAAGAGGGCGATGGGGGTGGTAGACCGGAAGGGGAGAAAAAGAACTAGAAAACCAGAGAGAGAGAGAGCCAGGGAAGAAAAGAAGAAAGAAAGGAGGAGGAGGCGTGTTTTTGTTGGTGGAAGAGAGCTCGCCGGAAACCCTTGTGCTTGGAGGACTCACCGTGAAGGAGAAAGGGAATGTCGAGGAGGGAGGATCGCCGAAGATTACCTCAGTCTACGTGTTCCTTTGTCTCATTCTTCCTTTATGTTTATGTTCCAATTCCTTGAAGTATGCTATGATTTAGTGTAAAAAGCTTGAATATGAGTAAGATCATGGATGAATGTGATTTTTAGAATTTTTCCATGATTTAATGTGTATTTTAGAAGAATTTTTGAGTAATTGCAACAGTAGCTTAAGATGTGCTCTGTTTGCTTTTTATTTTATATCTCGAGCAATAGGCTATGGTTTTTGATGAAATTTATCCCAAATGAAAGTAGATTTGGCATGTTAGATTATATGTTTTATGAAAGATTTGTGATTCATAAGAAAGGAGTCCGTAAGAGGTCCCAATTCAGGCGAACAAGTGGTTAGGACTCGAGGGAAGTTTACTGAAACAGGCATTTTGGTATGCCGAATTACGTTTGGCATGCCGATTTCCTATCAGTATTCGACCCAAACCCTGATATCAATAGACCAAAATGATTCGATCTTCTATTCCATGGGATTTCTGTCGACCAAAATGTCTTGATCGTCCAGACTAGGGAAATTTGAATGACCGTATCGAAAATTCGGTCGACTGATCTAGGTGTTTGGGCCTAGTTTGGTTTGCCAATTTGGTCCGATCTACCGAACCAGACCCTAAAGTCAAGTAAAAGTGATTTTAATATTGATGATTATGAATGGATTTTTATGCCTAATTGTGGTGTTTTGGCGTATCACTTAGAAAGAGCTTTATAGAGAATTATAAGAGACATCTAAGAAGAAAAAAATAGTTTCAAAGAAAGATTTCTTTAATAGAAAAGAGTTTTACGTAGAAAAATGCATGTTTTCATAATAACATTTCTATAGTTGGCCCTAGTTAGAGAGACTGGGTGCCTAGGAAAAGGTGTTGAATGGGCTAGGTAAGATAACCCGTGAGCTCAAATACCAAGAAAGAAAGGGATGTTAGGAAACGCATTCCCATGCAAAGAGAAAATAGTAAGAGCCTGTTGGCTTAGAAGGGCCTGAGGAGCCCAAGAGTGCTGCCTGTTGGTCGAGGTAGACGGTGGAATGCCCAGCACGGGAACTTTCACTATGGTAGCGTAGGAGATTGAGGTTGTTGCCTCTCCCTCCGTTTGTGGCCAGGTCACCCTAGATTAAGTGGCACCAGAAAAGAGTAGAGATTTTCAGATTTGAGATTTAGAATTGGATTTAAGCTAGAATCATGTTGTGTTTTAGTTTCTGTGTTTTAGCTAGATTTGAGATTTTGTTTTAGTCTAGAGTCTAGTCCTAGAGATGTTTTCCAAGAATGCATGAGATTAGTGCATGAGTTTTAGAATAAAAAGAAAGATTTTAAAAGAACATGATTTATTGAGTTTTTCCCAAAAGAAGATTTCCATAATTTTAGTAAGAGGTTTATTCAGAGTTTTTGTTGTAGTGGGAACCCAGATTAGAATTTTGTGGAAGAGCTTTAATGATTTCAAAAGCCTATATTGTAGACTTTTCAAGTTTTGTTTCCGTTGTTTTTAAGTGGTGCATACTTGTTGACTTAGAAGTCACTCACGTATGTTTTTACCTTGTTTTGTTTTTAGGTGTCTAGTTGGAGTACAGTCTAGTCTGGTGTTCAGAGACAGGAGCCACTAGTCGTATACACAGGTTTTGGGTAGATTACAGTTTAATTTCTTTTTAAGTGCAGTAATCCTAGTATAGTAGCTTAGATTCCGTAGCACTCAATTTGGGGACGTTACAAAGTGGTATTAGAGCACTAGGTTGCACTAAGTACATCGGCTTAGTGGTGTCCAAGTTAGTGGCTCCATAGGACTACACGAGAGAGAGAGAGAATTACACCTGACATTTGTATTTTGTGCTAGCAACGAGATGTGGAGGCTGAGGCTGAGGAAGGACCTTAGCATCAGGATTTGACGTAGAGTAGGGTGGAGGTACCTAGCGGGATATGAGACATGATCACCTGGGAAGAGTTCTAGGAAGTATTTTCTGAGAGGTTCTTCCTCGAGCATGAGAAGGACAATCTAGAAAGGGACTTCAGAAAATTGAAGTAGGGGAATCTTTTCGTGGCTGAGTATGAAACCGCCTTCCACCGATTGGAGTAGCTCTCCCATACTATTGCCACTGAGAAGGGTCGAGCCAAAACTTTCGTGGAAGGGCTAAATCCAGCGCTTAGAGCAAGAGTTCTCAGGTTCTGGTGCCAGACATTGACAAACATAGTGGAGCTAGCAGCTCGCTACGAGGATGAGCGCCGGCTGTTTCAGGAAGAGTACTCTAGAGGAAAGGGGAAGAGATTCTCTCAGCGGTCTTCTGCTTCTGGTACACCTAGTTCAACAAGTTCCGGAAGCTCCAGGAAGAAGAGAAAGGAGAACTTTAAGTCTACTACGGAAGGGTGCAGTCTTGCTGGGAAAAACAGTGCCACACCTGGTCAGATCGATTCCACCAGTGGTGTAGGAGGAGGACCCTGCAATATCTGTAAGAGGATGGGACATATAGCAGCACTGTGCAGATTTTGGTAGGGGATAGATGGGGTGATGTGCTACAATTGCGGAAAGACTAGACACTTTCAGAAGAGCTACCCAGAATCCTAGAAGATAGCCAGAGATGAGCCTCGATAGCCTACCAAAGGAAGAGTTTTCTCCATCTTTACCCTAAATGCAGGTCCTTTAGGGGACGTCTAGAAGGTAAGGAATAGTAAGAGATATTATAGATATGTCTAATTGTGCTGTACTATGAACCTTGTATAATTAGCACTAATATCTATAATAATATTATTTGTGGTTGTGTCGTGTATGAATGTTAGGATCCTTTGTCGTAGTTAACCGAATGGCCTGAGTTTTATTCGACTCAGGCAATTCATTTCCATTTATATCTGAGTCATTTGTGGCTGAGGTTGGAGACACACCTGCTAGTCTAGATTTTCAGTTGGATGTAGTAACTCTTTTAGGAGAACACAGTTTAGTATTGAGGTATTTGAAGTCAATATTCAACTAGGAGACATGGATTTGTAGGCCAGTCTAATTCTCATGAAGATGTAAGAGTATGATGTTATTATCGGAATAGACTGACTAACACAACACTCAGTAGTGATAGACTATGCCAAAAAGAAGGTTTTAGTGGAGTGCCTAAGCCAGGGGTGGTGCATGATACAAGGAGTAAGGCTAGGAAAGCCAAAGAAAATAATCTCGACAATCAAAGTGTACCACCATCTAGCCAAGGGTTGCAGGGGATACTTGGTTAGCGTGACGGTGTCCTCCTCACCAGTGTTCAGAGTACAAGACATCCCAGTCGTTGCAAAATACAAGGATGCATTTCTAGAAGAGCTACCAGGGATGCCGCCACATAGAGAAGTAGAGTTTGTAATTAATCTGGCACCAAGGTCTGACCCTATCTCGAAGGCCCCATACAAAATGGCACCAACTGAATTGAGGGAACTCCAGAGTCAGCTGCAAGAGTTATTGGACAAGGGATTTATCCATCAAAGTGTATCATCCTGGGGTGCACTAGTGCTATTTGTCAAGGAAAAGGATGGTTTATTCCGGTTATGCATTGATTATCGGATGCTGAACTAGATTACTATGAAGAACAAGTATCCGCTACCTAGGATCGATGATTTGTTTGACTAATTGCACGGAGCATCAGTCTTCTCTAATATAGATCAGAGATCCGAATACTATCAACTTAGGATCTAAGAGATAGATGTGCATAAGACGGTCTTCAGAACCCAGTATGGTCATTATGAGTTTTTGGTCATGCCTTTTGGGCTAAAGAATGCACCAGTAGCTTTCGTGGACTTGATGAATAGAGTGTTCAGTCCCTTCTTGGACCAATTCATTGTAATTTTAGTAGACAACATATTGGTATATTCTCCAAATATAGAGACCCATCATATCCATTTCAGGATCGTCTTGGAGACATTGAGGTAGCATCAGTTATATGTCAAGTTCTCCAAGTGTGAGTTTAGGTTGGGAGAGGTAGCCTTCCTTGGACATATTATCTCAAGAGACGTCATGTAACGCCCCTTGCGCTACATAGCAGTATAGGCACTACCCAAAGTAAATACTTAAATCTAATTAAATAGAGTTAAAAAAGTAAAACCAAACACCCAGACCTGTGTGTGGCTAAAGTGACTCTGAACAATGCACCAAACAAGACTATGCCTCCTCCTAAGCACCTGAGACAAGGCAAAAAGAAAACCACACATGAGTGACAGGAAAGTCATCTAGTACGTGCCCCAAAAACAATAGCAAAATTGGCAAAAAACTTTACTTGGTTAGGAAAACTTAAGAAACAACAAATATCGAAAAGCCAACACACGTAATTCGGTAAAACCACAACAAATAGCTAGGGACCCACCGAGTCACCCAGAAACCACAACAAACAGCTGGGGACCCACTAAGTCACCCAGAAATGATAGGAGGATGGAACTCAAAGCATCCTCTGTAACCACCACAAGGACAACGACAACCACACATCTGGAAAGCCTCATGTCTCACCCAGATGCGACAACAGGAGGACGGAGCTACAGGCATCCTCCCGCACCGACACCAACCACAACAGACATACGACCGACGACAACCACAGACCACCGACAACAACAAACACCAGCAAAACAAACAGCAAACAGACAAACAGGCAAACAGCAACAACAAACAAATAAACAAGAAGCAACAACATCTATGGAGGGTACACTAGAGGCCGACAACTATGGCACCCAACCTTCCACCGCAAAACACCAAACTGCCCAGCACTGGGTGGTGGCTAACCCCCTTAAAGGAAACACGTCCTCTGGTCAACAAATGGAGGTCGCCTAATCCCCCTTCGAAGGAACAAGGTACCTCCTTAGTAAGCGCCCTACCTCCACGCAGGTGTAGCACGCCGAGCAGACCAGAACCCTCAGTAGACGGGAACAACTTCTAGGTAGCGTGACTTGTCTGACTACACGCACTGCAGGGCCTCCTACCCTGCCAATCAGCATAGAGTCATGCCCAGAAAACAATCACCACCACACCCACGGGCAACATAGTACATAACCCACGCAAAACTCGTGGGCAGCACCACACCACATCCCACGGAGTTGAGGAAATCCTAGCGAACCGCTCCACAGGAGCGAACACTGCTTCACGCTCCGCTCCCAACAGCTATCTCTCAAGCAACTCTACCAAATCAGCGATCACAAGATATCCAACCACTAAGAATCCTTCCAACAAGGAGTCGACGTCCTTCACCAATCGAGAATGCAAGCCGTCACTCCCATATCCCTCGTGGTCTCTCACATACAATCCGGGTCGAATAAGAGCCAGTGCCGAAGACACTCCTCAACATGGCAAGCAGAGAAAATCAATAAAATCAAGGTGCAGGAATGCATGATATGCAATTCAACGGAGTCACCCTACCAGACATTCCTAGGCTAGTGCCCCTAGGTGGACCTAAGCTCTGATACCAACTGTAACGACCCCCAAGTCGCTACCACTAAACCTAGCAACAAATTTTTATTTTATTATTTGTTTTATCTTTATTATTAACCAACAATTACACTAATGATGTAACTAAGGCTAAGTACTCTCAACAGGAAATAAAACCAATAAACAATAGAAATAAACTAAACTATCACTCACCTAGATCCCTGATATGTGTGGTGGCGTGACTCCTCCTATATGCACTAGCAACCAACAGCTACTATCCTGCACCTGCCAAAAACACACAAAACAAAGCACACGTGAGTGACCACTCAACGGTCACCCAGCACGCACCCCACCTACAACTCCACAACCTATGCCGAGGGCAACCAAGCACAAGCATCACACCTGGATGCCGACAAACCAAAAGGGCAATCTACCAACGCCCAACACACAAGCACTGGCATCCCTCTCAGATGCCGCAACACCAAACCAGGCAGTCTACCACTGCTCGGTAGGCCACAAAATAACAAAACCATGCCTTTAATACCATTTTTTTTCTTTCCAAAACCACATGCGTGCACTTTTAAAACCTTTTATGCATGCTCGAGAAAGCTACTCTCACCCTCTCAAGTCCAAAACAACACCAAAAGCACAACTACAGAGACTCTGCTCTGCACAACATGGTCCCTTTGGACCCAAGCACACACCAAGCCACGGAGCCTCAACTCCTACAACAACAGAGCCACTACTCCCAAACACTGCGCCTCAACAGATGCCAAAACCATGACCTCCTCTATGCCCAGAGCCTGATTTCCCAAACCAGGACTCCGCACAAACACAAGAGCAAACAGTGTGTCAAATTGTCCGGTGCCAAGCAAACAACATTGGTTACAAGCAGTCCACCGAAGAGCCACCAACAACGTCTGCACTACCACGAAGTGCCACCCTGTGCAGGAGCCACGTTGTCCTGCGATTCTCCCACCTGGAGAATCCTCACAAAGCCAACCCCTCCTTGGAAAGGCAGTCTTGTCTCTCAAGACGCTATCAACTACGGGGCACGCGTCCCACCTGCACTGGCCACCACAGGTATGCCTCCTCACGGTGCCCTCCACACGATGCTCAGGAAGGAGTCTCAAACCTCCACACCCGACAAGACCCGAGCCTTAGTGCTCACAGTGACAGCAGGAGTATCATACCTCCCCGTCATGCCACGAAACGCCTCAACCCGCGGACCACAACCCTAGCCTCGAAACGACAGTCGAGTATCATACTTCCAAGACCAGACGAATCTCCGCCTTAGGTATCTCGGCCCTCAATGCAAATAGAAAACACCAGAAAACTCTTTCCAAAACCACTTTCAAATCTGTACTCTTTTCTTTCCAAAACTTTCTTTTTGGAAAATCCTTTTTCAAAAACCATTAAATATCCTTTAAAGCTCAAGCAATATTGTGCCCAACAGCGGCATGGAAATCAATGGATGAGAAACCAAAAACAAAACACAACCTCGACAGCTCTCCTGTTAGGCCCAAGCAAAAGTACCTTGGGAGCGTTTGGGTCCACAAGCACTACACTCAACCCACGACCACAACCCAAGAAAACACCAACAGCAAGGCAAACATAACCAGAACTCACATGCTCTGGCGCCATGTGGATGACACCTACTGACTCGTGTCCCTCGAGAGCACAACCAGATCAGCTCAAACACCTGGAATAGTGCCACTGAATACTCCATTCAGTGCACCGCACACAAAACCACACAAAACCTAGACCTAGGGACACTATCATTGTCTCGAAAGTCCAGTCTAAACCATTTGGGAAAAGAATCTACTATTTCTAAATCATTTCATCTTTTATTCTACCCACACCCCACGTGAAATCTTGCTAATTCATTTTTACGCAAACCCTAGACCATTCTAATGATTATCCTAATCATTTATGCCATTATGTTTATCCCCCCTAAGATTAATATATACATATACATATATATATATATATATATATATATTAATCAAGACATAAGCTAACTGAATGTAGGATCAAGGCCTGAATCGGCAGACCGAAATGGAATCGGTCGACTGAAAACCTCTGATTCGGAAATATTGAAAACATTTGGTCGACCAAACCAAAAATCTTGTCAACACCCAAGACTCCTAGAATGGCAGACCGAATAAATTCGGTCGACCGAATCAAGGGTAGAGGGGACAATTTGCAATAAAAACGGCATACTGAAATAATTCGGCATGCCGAACCAGGCGACTATAGGGCAACCCAAAATGGGACCCAAAGCCCAATCCTACAAACCACTAGACCAAACAACGAGATCTTCCAAACCAAACAAACAAAACCGAGATCCATCAAGCGAATCTCGAGAAAACCACAGAAAACACCAAGGGGACACTATTCACCCCCAACCATAAACACGGCCATAAAAGGCTCACAAATGCACAATAAATTCTATAAAATTCACTACAATTACCAGCACACTAACATGCACCTATGGTACAAATTTGGAATCAAAATAAAAGCTACGGGGTGCGTACCTCCACCGAAGACGCGGCGACGCGAGACGGGCGGCGATGCTCCTCCTCCAGCCACGAGCTGCTCCTCTCCTCCACGTGACGATGGCGGCACGACGACGGCTGCAACCTCCTCCTCCCCACCAGCTCCCTCTCTCTCTCTCACTATCCCTCTCTCCCTCCCGTCTCCCCCCTCTCTCTTTACTCTCCCTCTCCCACGTGCGAGGAGAAGAAGAAGAAGAAGAAGGGGTGGGGGTGGGGCCTGGGGAAGGGAAAAGAGGGAAAGAAAGAAAGAAAGGAAAAAGAAAGAAGGGAAGGAAAGAAAGGAAGCTGCAAGCACGAAACCAAACCACACGACCTTCCACGTCCACGTGACTCGTGCCACCAGGGACCTGCCACCAAACCACCACAGCCCAAGAGAAACCACAAAACTCATAAGAGGGCCAGCACAGTGCCAAAACCACACAACTTCAAAAGACCAGAAACCCACAATCCAAGCGTCAGACACCACTGAGAACGTGTCCTACGTTAGGCATTGGGACCCCTAAAGCCTAACATGCCTGAATTCACCTTAATTATCTGGCCAAAGTACCACTCAGAGGGCTAGTAGAATATGCGAAGGGAAAAACAGAAAGTTGCGCAAAGCCAAAACATCAGAGGGTGCACTCTGGAAAAGCATGCAGTAGAAATCATTCTGTAAAACTCGGAAAAACATGTCTTGAAAGTGCTAGAAATGCAAATGCAATGCAATGACCTTGAGCTCAAGGGCTAGAAGCCTCACACAAGATCTCACCTAATTGAACTAGATGAAAAATGTATGATTCAGCCAAGCCACTAGATCATGGGCAATGCACATGGTTCTCCACTAAGGAGTAATGTGCAATCGGCCTACCAGATTCAGCCTAAAACTGAATAACAAAACAAAGAAAACAGTTGGAAAACAATTCGATCAAAGCTAAAAATCATGCAGATGATATCATGGTACATCAGAGAATCAATCATAATGAATTGAACTCAAAACCTCAGATAAAACCATGCAAACAAAGGTGCTAAATGCAAGTGATCTGATCTCTGACCAGTCTGGCGTGCCTGCTGAGTGCGCCAAAGTGGTGCACGGGACAGGAGTGCCTGAGTGGTGCGCCCCAGGGAGTTTGGATCAGACTGTAATCTGATCCAGAACCCGCCCCAGTAGTGATGCAAGATGATTTATGTTAATGCAGCTAGGTTCATGCCATCATTAAAAACTGAAAACATGATAGGAATGCATAGGATCGAAAATCATCATGTAAATCATACTTTAGATTAAAACAAGTTGATGGGTTCATGTATGAAGGCATGCAAAATGCCAAAGCATAGACATGTTCTGGATAAATGCCAATCAAAATGATGATCATATGCATGCTTTTATGTGCGATAATACATAAATGCATGGCAAAACTGTGTGCAAGGAAATGATAAAAAGAAAACAACTTATGCAAGCTTTATGCTAGAAACACAAGCAAAGATTAGCATGGAGATTATTTTGCATAAAGAATAAGCATGTTTATCATGAAAACTTCGTAGAGCATGGAAGGAAATAGTCTACACGTACCTGTTTAAGCATGCTACATCATGTTTTCTGAAAATAAAACTAAAAAGGAAGAAGAGGTGGGAGGCCTACCTCTCAAGATGTTCCCTCTCGATATTTCAGAGATAAAGAGATCCTTGTTGCTTTGGAAGGACCAAGGATGCTTTGGGATGCAAGGGAGTGCTCCAGAAAACGAATATAGGTCGCTGGACAGAGGATGTAACTCGTGCAAGAAGCTAGCTCAGAGCAGAATTGCAGAATTCTGGATTTCTAACTTCAACTCAGGATTTCTAACCTCTCCCCATGGCTACCTATGGGGGTCCTTATATAGGATTTTCTCATAGGTAACTCATGGGAATGGGGAGAGCCTCGCACATGAAAAGCCTGGAAGATTCCACGGCATATTCACTGCTGGAGGTAACAACTATGGGAGGTGGAAAGCTAGCAGCCCGTAGCCTGTGAAGTGGTGTGCGCCAGGGATGTGCGCCGGCTATGTGCGCCACCTATGCGTGCTAGGGAAGTGTGCTAGCTACGTGTGCTAGGTTGGTGTGCTAGCTAGGTGTGCTAGCTAGGTGTGTTAGGTTGGTGTGCTAGCTAGGTGTGTTAGGTTGGTGTGCTAGTTAGGTGTGCCAGCTAAGTGTGCTAGCTAAGTGTGCTAGGTAGGTGTGCTCCCTTACTGGTC
>JAMKQA010017911.1:0-19162 GCA_024699735.1 Posidonia australis | reverse complement strand
TAGTGGGCCCAAATGGGCTCAATCAGGGTTTAGTGGGCCATCATGGGCCTTCATGGGCCCAAATGGGTTTCCATGAACCAAATGGCCTAGGTTAAGGGGTTTGAGCTCAACCACCAGACCCATCCTACAAAATTGGTAAAATTGGGGTGTCTACAATAATATATATAGCAGAACATCTCTAGCCAGTTTGTTTGATTAATCACGGTTGATGCGGAGCGAAGATTTCCACCCTGACAACACGTGCAAGACTAGTGCCATACTCTGCACTCCTCTGCCTGTTGACTTGCCACTGGGGCAACCCAGATAATAGTCGAGTAACTCGTTTTTGCCGCGTTCTGGACGGATGGAGATTTTTTTTACAACTTCCATGCCAGATTTAGGCACCTTCTCTCGCCTGTGAGATCCAATTCGGACGGATGGGATCGGGTCCTATCCAGACGGATGGGATCGGGTCCTATCCAGATGGATGGGATTAAGGCATTCTCCTTGACTTCGAGTTCCTATCCGGACGGATGGGATCGAGGCATTTCCCTCACCTTCGAGTTCCTATCTGGACGGATGGGGTCGAGTCATTTCCTTTGCCTTGGGGTTCCTATCCGAGCGGATGGGATTGAGGCATTCTCCTCGCCTTCGAGTTCCTATCCGAACGGATGGGATCGAGGCATTTCTCCTTGCCATCGAGTAACTATCTAGACGGATGGAAACGAGGCATCTCCCTCGCCTTCGAGTTCCCATCCGGACGGAAGGGATCGAGGCATTTCCTCTCTCGCCTTCGAGTTCCTATCTGGACGGATGGAATCGAGGAATCTCCCTCACCTTCGAGTTCCTATCGGGACGGATGGGATCGAGGCATTCTCCTTGCCTTCGAGTTCCTATCCGGACGGATGGGATCGAGGCATTTCTCCTCGCCTTTGAGTTCCTATCCGGACGGATGGGATCGAGGAATTTCCTTCGCCTTCGAGTTCCTATCTGGACGGATGGAATCAAGGCATCTCCCTCGCCTTCGAGTTCCTATCCGGACAGATGGGATCGAGGCATTTCCTATCTCGCCTTCAAGTTCCTATCTAGACGGATGGGGTCGAGGCATTTCCTTCGCCTTTGAGTTCCTATCCGGACGGATGGGATCGAGGCATTCTCCTTGCCTTCGAGTTTCTATCCGGACGGATGAGATCGAGGCATTTCCTTCGCCTTCGAGTTCCTATCTAGACGGATGGAATCAAGGCTTCTCCCTCGCCTTCGAGTTCCTATCCGGATGGATGGGATCGAGGCATTTCCCTCGCCTTCGATTTCCTATCCGGACGGATGGGATCGAGGCATTTCCTTCGCCTTCGAGTTCCTATCCTGACGGATGGGATCGAGGCATTTCTCCTCGCCTTCGAGTTCCTATCGGGACGGATGGGATCGAGGCATTTCCTTCGCCTTCGAGTTCCTATCCAGATGGATGGAATCGAGGCATCTCCCTCGCCTTCGAGTTCCTACCCGGACGGATGGGATCGAGGCATTTCCCTCGCCTTCGAGTTCCTATCTGGGCGGATGGGATCGAGGCATTTCCTTCGCCTTCGAGTTCCTATCTGGACAGATGGGATCGAGGCATTTCCCTTCGCCTTCGAGTTCCTATCTGGACGGATGGGATCGAGGCATTTCTCCTCGCCTTCCAGTTCCTATTCGGACGGTTGGGATAGAGGCATTTCCTTCGCCTTCAAGTTCCTATCTGGATGGATGGAATCAAGGCATCTCCCTCGCCTTTGAGTTCCTATTCAGACGGATGGGATCGAGGCATTTCCTCTTCGCCGTCGAGTTCCTATCTGGACGGATGGAATTGAGGTATCTCCATCGCCTTCGAGTTCCTATCCGGACAAATGGGATCGAGGCATTTCCTCTCTCTCCTTCGAGTTCCTAACAGGACGGACGGGATCGAGGCATTTCCCTCGCCTTCGAGTTCCTATCCAGACGGATGGGGTTGATGCAATTCCTTCGCCTTCGAGTTCCTATTTGGACAGATGGAATCGAGGCATCTCCATCGCCTTCGAGTTCCTACCCGGACGGATGGGATCGAGGCATTTCCTCTCTCGCCTTCGAGTTCCTATCAAGACGGATGGGGTCGAGGCATTTCCTTTGCCTTCGAGTTCCTATCCGAATGGATGGGATCGAGGAATTCTCCTCGGCTTCGAGTTCCTATCCGGACAGATGTGATCGAGGCATTTCCTTCCCCTTCGAGTTCCAATCTGGACGGATGGAATTAAGGCATCTCCCTCGCCTTCGATTTCCTATCAAGACGGATGGGATCGAGGCATTTCCTTCGCCTTCGAGTTCCTATCCTGACAGATGGGATCGAGGCATTCTCCTCGCATTCGAGTTCCTATCCGGACGGATGGAATCAAGGCATTTCTCCTCGCCTTCGAGTTCCGATCCGGACGGATGGGATCGAGGCATTTCCCTTGCCTTCAATTCCTATCCGGACGGATGGAATCGAGGCATCTCCCTCGCCTTCAAGTTCCTATCCGGATCGATGGGATCGAGGCATTTTCCTCACCTTCGAGTTCCTATCTGGACGGATGGGATCGAGGCATTTCCTTCGCCTTCGAGTTCCAATCTGGATTGATGGGATCGAGGCATTTCCCTTCGCCTTCGAGTTCCTATCTGGACGGATGGGATTGAGGCATTTCTCCTCGCCTTCCAGTTCCTATTCGAACGGTTGGGATCAAGGCATTTCCTTCGCCTTCGAGTTCCTATCTGGACGGATGGAATCAAGGCATCTCCCTCGCCGTTGAGTTCCTATTCCGACGGATGGGATCGAGGCATTTCCTCTCTCGCCTTCGAGTTCCTATCTGGACGGATGGAATCGTGGCATCTCCCTCGCCTTCGAGTTCCTATCCGGACGGATGGGATCGAGGCATTTCCTCTCTTGCCTTCGAGGTCCTATCAGGACGGATGGGATTGAGGCATTTCTCTCACCTTCGAGTTGCTATCCGGACGGACGGGATCGAGGCATTTCCCTCGCCTTCAATTTCCTATCCGAACGGATGGGGTCGATGCATTTCCTTCGCCTTCGAGTTCCTATCTAGAGGGATGGAATCGAGGCATCTCCATCGCCTTCGAGTTCCTACCCGGACGGATGGGATCGAGGCATTTCCTCTCTCGCCGTCGAGTTCCTATCTGGACAGATGGAATCGAGGCATCTCCCTCGCCTTCGAGTTCCTATCCGGAAGGATGGGATCGAGGCATTTCCTCTCTCGCCTTCGGGTTCCTATCCGGACGAATGGGATTGAGGCATTTCCCTCGCCTTCGAGTTCCTATCCGGACGGATGGGATCGAGGCGTTTCCTTCGCCTTCGAGTTCCTATCTGGATGGATGGGAGCGAGGCATCTCCCTCGCCTTCGTGTTCCTATCCGGACAGATGGGATCGTGGCATTTCCTCTCTCGCCTTCGAGTTCCTATCCGGACGGATGGGATCAAGGCATTTCCCTCGCCTTCGAGTTCCTATCCGGACGGATGGGATCGAGGTATCTCCCTCGCCTTCGAGTTCCTATCTGGACGGATGGAATCGAGGCATCTCCCTCGCCTTCGAGTTTCTATCTGGACGGATGGAATCGAGGCATCTCCCTCGTCATCGAGTTCCTATCCGGACGGATGGGATCGAGGCATTTCCTCTCTCGCCTTCGAGTTCCTATCTGGACGGATGGGATCGAGGCATTTCCCTCGCCTTCGAGTTCCTATCCGGACGAATGGGATCAAGGCAATTTCCCTCGCCTTCGAGTTCCTGTCCGGACGGATGGGATCGAGGCATTTCCTCTCTCGCCTTCGAGTTCCTATCCGGGTGGATGGGATCTAGGCATTTCCCTTCGCCTTTGAGTTCCTATCCGAACGGATGGGATCAAGGCATTCTCTCGCCTGTGTGATCCAATCTAGACGGATGGGATCGGGTCCTATCTGGATGGGATTAAGGCATTCTCTCTCGTCTGTGAGATCCAATCCGGATGGATGGGATTCGGTTCTATCCGAACGGATGGGATTAAGGCATTCTCTCTCGCCTTTGAGATCCAATCTAGACGGATGGGGTCGGGTCCTATCCAGACGGATGGGATTAAGGCATTCTCTCGCATATGAGATCCAATCCGGACGAATGGGATCAGGTCCTATCCGGATGGATGGAATTAAGGCATTCTCTCTCGCCTATGAGATCCAATCCGGATGGATGGGATCGGGTTCTATCCGGACGGATGGGATTAAGGCATTCTCTCTCGCCTGTGAGATCCAATCCGGACAGATGGGGTCGGGTCCTATCCAGATGGATGGGATTAAGGCATTCTCTCGCCTGTGAGATCCAATCCGGACAGATGGGATCGGGTTCTATCCGGACGGATGGGATTAAGGCATTCTCTCTCGCCTATGAGATCCAATCTAGACGGATGGGATTAGGTTCTATCCGGGCAGATGGGATTAAGGCCTTCTCTCTCGCCTGTGAGATCCAATCCAGACGGATGGGATCGGGTCCGATCCAGACGGATGGGATTAAGGCACCCCCTCTCGCCTTTGGGTCCTATCCGGACGGATGGAATCCAGGCCTCCCTTTTTTCTCCTGTCTGGACTATTCGATGTAGTCCAGATGTTCCCGTCCCTGGTGTTGTCCATCAGGACAAACTTCGGTGCCCCTCTTGTTTTGGTTCGCGTTCCGCTCCGTGTTGTTCCTTTCCTCCTGTGGGCTGGTATCTCGAACTACCCAGGCAATCCCTGTGGTGCCTGGTGGATTCCCCACTCTCTTTGTTTCCTCTCATTGTTCTGGGCTGGTAGCCCAAACTACCAAGATGACTACCGTAATCAGTCACTTCCCGGTCAGCAAGCATTGTGAGTCTTGTCTGGCACTTTTTGCGACAAGTGCGACAACCAGTCATGTCTCTTAGGAGCTGATTGGTTGTCAGCTTGTCATTTCTTTATCTTTTGTGCTTGGCCTTGGCTGTGATGGCAGGATCTCTGGAGCGGACCCCTGGTATGTTCCTGACTAATGGTTGATTGCCTGTGGGTAACTCTTGTTTGTGGATTCACGTGGGGTGTCTTTGTCAACCTTGAGCATCGGTCTCTGTTCTACTAGACCTCCGACCTCGCTCAGAAAGGCGCATCTGTAGACACCCCAATTTTCTAATTTTGCAGGTTGAGGATGTGGTGGCAGAGCTCAAACCCTCATCTAGCAATTTAATTCATGAAGACCCATTTGGTCCATTTGGGCCCACCTAAACCCATCTGGGTCCATGGGGGCCCACAAGGCCCACATAGGGCCATAGAGGCCCATAGAGGCCCATGAAGCCCACTTAGGCCCATTGAGCCCAAATGGCCCAAAGGCCATAACATCAGCCAACATTCAGTTTAACCATCATTTCAGTCCAATTGAAACCAAAATTTTATTCACCCACATTAAACCATCTTCTTTTTTCTTCATTTTTTGTCAAATTCACCACATTTCATTGAACCCATTCTCTCTACCAAGCCTCACAAAATCAGTCTAAATCCACCTCCTTATTGAGCTCACCATCTCACCGTCGATCCAGCCAACAAGTCAGAGCACCCTCAGCCGTCGGATGGCTCGTTGGAGAGGCCAAGATCGCCGTCCATCTCTGTCAGTGGGCAAGGGAGCAAACCAGAGCTCGTGGGGGACAGCCGTTGGCTGTCTGCTGAGCTGGCGTAACGGCTGTCGGAGGTTGTTGCTGTTCTGTTGGGTGTCGCGCGCTGAATCTGTTGCAGGTTGTTGGGTTCCGGTGGCCTATATAAGGAGGCAGCCAACAATTCAGAATAGAGGGACACACGAGAGGGAGCATTCAGAACATTTCCACTGCAAGAGAAGGAGAGCAGAAAGAATTCTGAGAGAGTAGTGAGCAAGTGGAAGAATCCAGAGCTTGAGGAGCAACTCAGAGCTCCGGCGGACTGTCTCCAGCTAGGTACACTCTCTGAGCTCCTCCAGTCTTAATTAATAGCCTCTAGGTCTTCTTCTCTGTTTCAGGAGCAATCCCAAGGGATCCATAGTGATCCCTTGATCGGAGAAGCTCCTCCGTGCCCCGTCGTCGCCATTTTCCGGCGACAGAGGTGGGTGGGGCAATCCAGGAGGCTTCCTGGATCCTCGAGCCTCCTGTCTTCCTCCTCTGGTCCTCCCGGAGCTCTTCGTGCCTCGCCATCGCCGCTCCAACGCCTCCAGAAAGCCACATGAAGTTCGCTGGAAAATGCCACCCATAGCCGCCGTCGCAGGAGAAGAAGGCCCTGTTCGAGCCTACTCGCCTCTCCGAGCCTCGCCGCGGTGATCCAGCCCCGCGGTGACCTTCCTCAGACTCCCACAAGCACACCTAAGCTTCCAAAGCCGTGCCACGACCGCAGGACCGCTACAGCAACGCTGCTCGCCAGAGGAAGCCACGACGGCGACGGTCAGGCCACCACCTCGCTCCACCAACCTTCGCACCGGTCCGGAGTAGCCCCGATGCCTCCCTCAGCCCTCCAGAAGCATCCAAACACCGCGCTGCAGCCTCCAGAGGTCTCTTTCTCCCTCGGTGACGTCATTGGAGCAGCCTGATGGCAAGCTGGGTGGGGAGGTCATTCTGGCCTTTGGATTTCCCATCCGCTCTGTTGGATGTGTTCCTATCCTCTATTTCTTGTTTCCTGTAGGATCTGATCTAAGATCAGACCACGGGAAGGCCTTCATCTTCTTTGCTTGATGGTCGCCGACGGTGAGCTCCGTTGCCGGCGTCGTCGTTTGCTTCTTTTAAATAAAAACATAAAAACATTTGTTGTTTTAATAAAATCCAAAAGTGTTTACTTTTATTGCACTTAGATCCTTTTTGAATTACTTCCTCGTCCTTTTATTACATATAGGTCCTACAATCATTTTTCTAAAATGTTTCGAATAATGTTTTAATTGAAAATATTACATTTCTTACGCTAAACATTTAAAGTAATGTTTTTTGAGTTTAAAACTTTAATAAAACCCCCTAGAGTCTTTGAAACATATTTTCTTTCAGAAATTTTGCTAAAAGGACCTTGCACTTTCTTAAAAACTTCCTACAAGTTCATTTTCCTGTGAAAATTGCATGAAAGACCTTGTACTTTCTCAGAATGTTTCTGACAGTTTCTTTTTACAGTGAAAATTGCATTTAAGCCCATGCATGTTTCAAAAACTCTCTGGATAGTTTTTTTTCCATGGTTTAATTGCAAGTTAGCCCTCATACTTCTCTGAAATCTTTCCAGAAGCATGTTTTCATTGGACAAATTGCATTTAGGCCCCTGTGTTTTATAGGAAACTTTTAAAAAGCTTATTTTGCTGTGAAAATTGCATAAAACTCCCTAACTTTGTTTTAAAACATTCCAGAAGCTTGTTTTCATGGTTTAATTGCATTTTAACCCTCTGTTTTTACTGAATTTCTTCTGGATGCTCTATTTGCTGGGTATTTTGCAGTTTAGCCCCTGTGCTTTATTGTAATTACTCTGATTTGTTCTTTTGAGGGGTAGAATGACTGTTTTGCCCCTCAATCATTTCTGAGTATTTTTCTTGCATTTTTATCCAGATTTTATGCTGAGTTGATACATTGCATGCATTAGTGGGTAAATTGCATTTTAGCCTCTAGAGAACTTCATTTTGCACTAGAGAGCATATTTGAACCCAGATTTCGTCATACATGCATGGAATGTGTTTTCCTATGTATTTTCGCTGATTTGGGCTTCTGAATGTCGATTTTCCTCAGATTTGGACTTTTTGCACAAAATCCCCTAGACTTCTTCAGATTTGCACTCACACTTGCATTTTGCATACTTTTGACATCTTTTCGCACGATTTTTCTCGTCTTTTCTTCTTTGCTTGGTGCACGCTTTCTAGCTATGTTCCAAGCTTAGTCTTCTCCTCGTTTTCCGAGTTTCCCTCGATTTTCCACAGTTTTCACTTGTTTTGGTTTTCTACTGCCCGAGGGCGTATAGTAAAAGGCTTACAAAGCCGACATGGTCTCGAAACAACGATTATTTTCCCCTTTTTGATTTTTTCGGATTTATCCCAATTTCCGCTATTTTGCGAGACGCTTTCCGAGAATTTCACGATTTTCCTCATCGCCCAAGGGCGTATAGTAAAGTGGCAATGCCTACATTTGACCCTCGAATTAACTTTTTCCTTTGATTTCACTTCTCCTTGATTTGGCATGTTTTCGGTCATTTTCACGCATGAGCATATAGAATAAGCAAGCATACATTCATTAGACCATTGACAGTAGGAAACCTAGAATGACCGAGTTTTCTCGGGCACATGGGGGTGCCTAACGCCTTCCCCATGCGTAACCAGAATCCCTACCCTTTCTCTGGCCCACATTCATCTAGCATTATCCATTAGGCACGGATCACACATGCATTTTGCATTTTGTTTTGTTTCATGATTTTCTTGTGTTTGTTTTGGTTATCCTCGTCTTTCCATTAAAAGACTAGGTGGCGACTCCTTTCCTTATCCTTTTTGTCTTCCCTTTGGTATTTCCGAGTCTCGTCTCTTCCTTCAGATTCACCATTTTCACCGTGACCGTATCGGATCTCCTCGTGTGCTTCCGCACACTGGAGTAGGTTTGGTGAACCGCGCCTAGGGGTTCCACCAGCATGGTCACACAAATCCTTTCTTCCTTTACATATCAATACATTTTTATATCTCATGAATACAAATGTGTGATCATTACATCTCATAACACATACTTATATGAATGTTTTACAATGTAGTACTTGAATTCTTCATATGGCCTTATATAGTCACCTGTGTTTAATCACACTAAACTTGTTATCATCAAAATAAATATAAGATTTTTCAACAGTGACTTCATTGTCCTTATCCTTATTATTTCGCTTTTACTTTGGTATTTTCAAGTCGAATAACCTTTCTCAAATTCACCATCTCACCGTGACTTTATCAGTTCATGTGTTTGGCCCTTGCACATCATGGGTGGGTAGTCATTGGCATGGTCACACTATGCAAATATAAGAGAAAACATGCAAAGAAGAAAGATCAGAAGTTGATAAACCAATGACAAGCCATTGATGAATGCTAATAGTGCTTTGGCTATTGTATTGAATCAGGGGTTATGTGTTAGTAAATTGTGCCTCATTGGATGTTTTGTATTGTAATAGTGCTCTCCCTCCATCCTCTTTGGGTGTCATTGAGATGCTTTGGCTCTCTCAACCATTGAATGGGTCGTGCGCTTCCATAGATAACTCTGTAGCTTTTAGATGAGAAAGAGAAGGGAAGAGAAGAGGAGGAGGATGTCATGTGATTTGATATGTACGAAATGCAATGAGCTCTGAGATCTCTCCATTCTTCGCACTATGAAGTTGAACCCATTGCTGCCATGAGGATGATCGACTGAAACAGTGTGGTTCCATGGCCAAGGGCTCACTAGAGCATCGTGGAGGAGTCAAGGATCAGAGACTTGTGTATGGATGGGTTTTGTCTCATGCTCAATGGCTAGTGGCCTCATACAAGACTTGGGAACCCATCACATAGAACATGAATAGAGAAGAAAACTAGGGATGAATTCAAATATGAACAAAGCTAACAGATCGGAAGGAAGTTACGAGGATAACTCAATTATGCAATGGAAAGCTCTATGTACCTGTCTTGAGGATTGGAATGTGTTTTCCTAACGGTGATGACTCACGATGTCTTCTTCGAGTGGCTCCAAGTGCGGCAGTTGGAAGTGAATGTTGTTGAGAACCGGGCTTGCACTTGGTCACAGAGGTTTGCTCTCCTTCTCACTCTCACTCAATGATGGATGGGTGGAGGAGGTGGAGATGGTGCTCAATAGTGGGGAGGCTGTGCTTTGATTTATGGGTGTTGGGTGCGTGCAAGGGTGTAGAACGCTAGTGCGAGTAGGAAGCCAGAGATCAAGAGGTGTCGAGAGAAATCTCATGTAGGAGATGGTTGCTATTATATAGAATAATTGGATGCATGAGAACAATTGATGAATAACTAAATTTTAAATGATTGGCTCGGATTGAGATCAAAGGATTAGATTGGGTTTTAAATTGGAAAGAACGGTATGATGGTTAAGACACGTCAAAGATCACCCTTAGATCCATAACCACCTATAACCATGTTGCCAAATACCTCGTGTGATGCACGAAAGGCCGAACACACAAGATTAAGCGAAGTCATGGCAAAAACTATGGTAAAAGTGCTATAAGAAAAGATTTGAGTCGCCACCTAATCTACTTAAAAATGGGAGACAAGGAAAATCATATAAAAGTAATGAAAATGATGCAAATATGCATAGTCCGTGTCGAAAGAAAGGCCATTGCATGCCATAATATAAGGTAAGGATCCCTATTACGCATGAAAAAGGTATTAGGCACCCTCATGTGTCCGACAAGTTAGTCTTTTATGGTTTATCGCTCGCTTAAATGGCCTATTCTGTATGTCCAAAGGTAATATGCATTGCCATGCAAATGAGTTCCTATGACAAATGTTATTCAAACAAAGTAGGTTGTACGACATGACCTATTGCTCAACTACGCTACCCAAACTCTGAATCAAGTGTCGACAAAGAGATTGCGTCGATAGAGTTTGATAGAGCACATGATTCATTAGAGACTGGATAATAAGCATCCTTGCTTTATCAAGTACAAATCTGGTACTAACATGGGTGTACGATGCTAAATACTATGTGTGACCATGCCGACCAGAGGAGGTCCCGGCATGGAGCCACGCCAGAGGGAAGGAGATGAGAGCCATGCCAAGATGGCGAAGGCACAAGGAAAGATAAAAGAAAAAGAAAAGGGAGTCGCCACCTAGTCTTTTAAGGGAAAGACGAGGAAAACTACAAAAAGATGAATGCCTAAGGTGCAAATGTGAAGGCTGGATGTCTGCTAACCAGATGATGGGTAAGGATTCCTATTATGCACGAGGAAGGTGTTAGGCACCCTCGTGTGCCAGAGAAACTCGGTCTTTCTAGTCTAATTGCTTGCTAAAGGCTAGATGCATGTCTGCTGAACCTGAATCATGCTCTAATCATGCTAATATGTATGCCATGACAAGATTGGATGCATGTGCAAGATGATGTGCAAAAACTGCGAAGAAACCCACATGAATTGACAAAATTGCAAAAAAATCACATGAAATTACAAGGTTTTGTTAAAGAATCCTTCTGAAAAACATAATGATATCAAAAAGATGACAAGTCAAGTCAACTCGAGTACTCGGAATCATGAAAAAGTTGTGAAAATCAAAAAGGGGAAAATAATCCGTGGTAGGGACAATGTCGACCCTTAGGCCTATTAATGTATGCCCTCGGGCGATGAAATCCAAATCAAATCAAAAATCTGAAATGTAGGATTAAAAGAAGTCAAATCGGATATTGGATAAGATATTTTGAAGTCAAATGTAGGATTACGAAGGAAAGGCATGAGATGCTGGCTCGCTAAATGCAAATGTGAGGAAAAAGGATATGAAATGCATGGATAAGTGCCTAAATGTGTAAAAACTCTAAAGAATGACTTAGACATGGACTATGCAAGATTGAGTGCAAAGACTGAAATACATGCTCATGAATTGGAAGGCATAGGGGCAATTTGGTCATTTCCTAGCCAAATGTGATAAAATGCTTGCTTGGGAGTGATGCATGGCTTAAAATGTGTGCCAAAAGTCTAGAAGATGTTACTTGCAGGAAGCATAGAGGAAAAAATCGATAAAATGATGTAAATGCGATAAAGGACAAACATAGGGGTCAAAATGCAAAATTCACAGGAAGGAATGAGAAACTGGATGAAAATCCTACTCCTGACATCTATCCTAACATGCAAATGATGGGTCCAATGTCAATGTAGCACAGGGATGTAAAAGTTGCACTTGGATAATTTCCTGAAATGTCAGGGTTTAAAGTGCAAAATTCACACAAGAGTGCAAATGTAGCCAAAATGTAAAGCTAAGGATCAAATCTCAATGAAAACATGATTTTTAAATGGGATCAATGATTAAATGTAGAATATGAGCGAAATGAGTGAAACATGTCCCAAAAACATGAAAGAAAACATTTAAAACCCTAAGTGATGGATTTGGAATTAATCTAAGGGTTAAAATGTAAATTTTATGCTCAGAATTGATTTAATGTGAATCCAGGGACTTTTCTGTAAAATCTCAGGGTCTGATTGTGATAAAAATGAGGCTTTTATCTTGGTTAATGCAATTATGAAGTTTCTTGAGGTTTAAAATGCAAAATGTACAAGGAAAACTCATTTTTTAAAGTTCTGGGGGTTAAATGCAAATTTTCAGGACCAAATTGTAAAGAGAAATCCACTTTTATGATGGACAGTGTGATTTTTAAAGTATTCAAGGTTCAGATTGCAACTTTTCCAGAGAAAAAGCATTTTTAAAGATTTCAAGGGCTAAAATGTAAATTTCCAGGAGTCAAATGTGATGAAAACTCAATTTTAATGATTATCAATGTGTTTTTAGAATATGCAAGGTTCAGAATGTAAATTTTACTACGAAAAATCATCTTAAAAAGCTTCAGGGGCCTAAATGGAAATATACTGGACCTAAATGTGATGAAACTATGTCTAAGGGACCTAGATGTTATAGAAACATGCATTAATGTGCAAAAAATTAAAAGATGAATTATTCAGGGGGCCACATGCAAAATTCTCAGAGAAATCAAAGAATAAAAAGTATTTTAAAATTGCAGGAGCTAAAATGAAAATTTCTAGACCCATATGCAATACATAAGGAATGAAATGTAAGAATTAAATAAACTAAAGGATTTTAAAATAAACAATTAAAAAAAAAAAAGGGTCATCGCGGGCGATTTGAAGATCGCTGGCGGCGACGGCTGAGAGGCTCGTCCGAGCCTCTCTAGGTGCCTGATCGAGGATCAGCAAAGGGGGGAAGCTTGAGGAGGAGGCGTCGACCTACCCTCGTCGGCATTTTCTCCAGCGACGGCGGGTTGCCACTGCAGTGCGTCTGAAGGCCACGGTTTGATGTAGCGGCGATCGGAGGTGCTCCAAAGGACTCCAGGGAAGCTCTGGGGATGACGGCGAGGTCCGGGGAAGCCTGGAGTGTCCCTCCCACCTCGTGCTCTGGCGACGGGAACGATGGTAGCAGACAAGGCGTTGCAGCAGTGGGGCACTCGTGTGGCGGCTGCGAGGACACTTGGTGGTCCATGGGGAAGCTTTCGGAGGCTTGGGTGCAACGTAGGCGTGACCATGGTGGCTTGCCCGCTCGGTGGTTCTAGTGGCGTCGTCGACGACAGCGGCAACAGCGACGGGTCGTGCATAGGTCTGGTAGATCGGGTGCGGGCTGTGGAGCCTCTCTCTGGAGTAGAGGCAAGCTCGAGGAGTCGGAGAAAAGAGGAGGAGAGGGAGGAAGGCCCCTGGGGCCTTTCCCGCAGGTCATCGGTGGTGGTGAACCCACCACCGGAAGGGGAGGTGACGGCGTGCGGGGAGCCTAGCTTGGCTGTGGCACGTCCCAAAAGCCTGAAGAATCTAGGGGGGCATACTCTGGATCGAACAAGAAGGGAAGGGATGTTACCTGAGTGGCTGTTCCCACAAACTCCGGCGACAGGTCGACGGCAACGTGCACCTCCGGTGAGGCTCTGGTTGCTGTCTGACGGCTGGTGGCTGAGGGAAAATCGGATTGGATGCTGTCGCTGGGCTAGGCTTGCTTGAATGGAGGCTCGAAGGTTTGAAGAGGGTCTCAAGGTCTGAATTTTTTTTTTGAAAAAGGTCCCTTCCTCGTCGACGGCAAGACTCTTTATACTCTAGTGAGGCTTTTCTCCGTCGTTGATCCTCTTCCCTTCAGCGAATGAACGCCGTTGGATCAGGCGTGAGCTTGAGGAGGTTGGCCAAAGATCACGTAGGCTGAGATCTGCTTCGGATTCCTCGGGATTGCTAGCCGGAGTTCTCACTGGAAAAATAGGGTCGCTGGAATTATTTTTGACATTTCTAAAGTTTGAAATTGATTTCTTAAACGAAATAGTGTTGGCCTTAAAAGGCTTACGGTTTTGGATTTTTATTTTGAATTTTGTTTTGGTTTTTATTTTGGATTTTTTAGGACATTTTAGGGCTTTAATTTTAGGATTTTAATTGGACTTTATGGGTTTAATTTAATTTCTTAATTTCGTGATTTAAAGCTTAATTTGGGTTTTAATTAGCTTAGGTTTTTTTTGTTTTATGATTTTTGAGAAAGTTTTTAGGGTTTTGATTTTAAGTTTTAAATTAGGGTTTTGAATCTTAATTTAGGTTTTTTATTATTGATTTTAATTAAATTTGTGATTAAGGATTAATTAGATGGTTTTAATTAATTATTTTAGGTTTTCTTATTTTATTTTGTTTTGGGATTTTTAATTTTAAGGGTTTTGCTTTATGGTTTTGTGAAATAAATATGATTTTCAATTTTGGGATTTAGGGTTTGATGAATTGACTTGAAATTAGGGTTTATTTAGGGATTTTTAGATTTTAAATTAGGGTTTATGGGTTTATTCAATTTTTTGTGTGTTTTTATTTAGGGTTTATAGCTTAATTAGTGTTTTGAATTTTATTTAATTGGGATTTCTAATGTATTGTGACTTTAATTAGGGTTTTCACTTATTTACTTGGATTTTTAAATGATTTAATTTGATTCAAGCTTGAATTAGTGTTTTTGTCTTATTTATTGAATTTTAATTGGGTTTAAATGGATTTTACTTAATTGGGTTTTATTTGATTAATTAGGGTTTTTATTGGATTAATTATGGATTTTAAATGGATTAAGTGGGGTTTTAAATGTATTTTGAGTGGATTTAATTTCATTTGTTTGGTTTCAAGTTTAATTGGGTCTGAGTGGGCTAACGTGGGCCTCATTGGGCTAGGGTTTTGGGTGGTCGCAACCAGAGCATCATCCGGAGGAACTTGCTGCCAAGTGACGTCAAAATTGGGGTGTCTACAGATGACCCTCCCTGAGCGAGGTCGAGGGAATCGAGACCGATGCTTAGGGTTGACAAGACACCCCACTTGAGTCTGCAGGAGAGTGGTATTTGCAGTGGGGTCGTGAGCCACTTATTCAGCGGATACACTGAAAAGTCAAGTCTCGTGGCCCATGCATGATGCTAATGCAAAGGATGATCCTAATGCTGGGTGATGCTAAAAATGAGTGGGTAGCTCAGCTCTCGAAGAGGAGCGTGAGGGATTTCCCGACTCGTGTCGGGGTGTGCTTGGGCAAGTCTATCAGACTTATTGACCGGGGCAAACATGGCGAATGACGGACCTTTTGGTCTAGGAGGATGCATGGCAAGATGCCAGACTTGCCGACCGAGGGATAGACTGATGATAGGTGTCAACCGGATAGTTTGGGGGTATCAGCCCGCTCCTGACAATAGAACGGTTGTCAATCGGATAGTTCGTGATATCAACCCAAGAGAAGGGGCATTAGATAAGACTATCAAACTTGCAAGCTAAAGGACAAGGCATGGTATGTTGACGGACCTACTGACCGGATAGTTTGGGTTATCAGCCCGATAATGAGTTGACAGACTCATTGCCGGATAGTTAGGACTATCAGCCCACTGATGAGTTGATGGACTCATTAACAGATAGTTAGTGCTATCAGCCCGCTGATGAGTCGACGGATTCATTACCGGATAGTTACGGCTATCAGCCCCAGAAAAGGGGCAAACAGAGTAAGTGGGGAATTTAATAAAAGGGTGACACAGAGATCCATTCGCTTGGAGCGAATTTAGGTGAGGGTCACTTAGACCTCACTCGAGGCCCAAAAGAAGAGTAGGAATGGGATTTGTTCGCTATGTGGAAAGTCTACCAAAGATGGCACCGAGATTTGTCTGCCTGGAGCGAATATGGGATGGGACAATCTAGACCTCACCTGAGTCCTAGACAAAGCTAGAAATATGTGGGACTTGTCCATCATGGAGCAAGTCCAACAAGGATGGCACCGAAATTCATCCGCCTGAAGCGAATCTGGGATGGGACAATCTAGACCTTGCCTGAGGCCTAGACAAAGCTGGGGATATGTGGGACTTGACTATCATGGAGCAAGCCCAACAAGGATGGCATCGAGATTCGTCTGCCCAAAGCGAATCTGGGATGAGACAATCTAGACCTCGCCAGAGGCCTAGACAAAGCTGGAAATATGTGGGACTTGTCCGTCATGGAACAACTCTGACAAGGATGGCACCGAGATTCGTCCGCCCGGAGTGAATTTGGGATGGGACAATCTAGAGCTCGCCCGAGGCCTAGACAAAGTTGGAAATATGTGGGACTTGTCCCTCATGGAGCAAGTCCAACAAGGATGGCACCGAGATTCGTCTGCCCGTAGCGAATCTGGGATGGGACAATCTAGATCTCGCCCGAGGCCTAGACAAAGTTGAAAATATGTGGGACTTGTCCGTCATGGAGCAAGTCCAACAAGGATAGTATCGAGATTCGTTTGCTCGGAGCGAATCTGGGATGGGCCAATCTAGACCTCGCTCGAGGCCTAGACAAAGCTGGGGATATGTGGGACTTGTCCGACATGGAGAAAGCCCAACAAGGATGGCACCGACATTCGTCCGCCCGGAGTGAATCTGGGATGGGACAATCTAGACCTCGCCCGAGGCCAAGACAAAGCTGGAAATATGTGGGACTTGTCCGTCATGGAACAAATCCAACAAGGATGGCACCGAGATTCGTCCGCTCGAAGCGAATTTGGGATGGGATAATCTATACATCGCCCGAGGCCTAGACGAAGCTGGAAATATGTGAGACTTGTCCGTCATGGAGCAAGTCCAACAAGGATGGCACCGAGATTCGTCCGCTTGGAGCGAATATGGGATGGGACAATCTTGACCTCGCTCGAGGCCTAGACAAAGTTGGGGATATGTGGGACTTGTCCGTCATGGAGCAAGCCCAACAAGGATGGCACCGGTATTCGTCCACCCAGAGCAAATCTGGGATGGGACAATCTAGACCTCGCCCGAGGCATAGTCAAAGCTGGAAATATGTGGGACTTGTCTGTCATGGAACAAATCCAACACGGATGGCACCAAGATTTATCCGCTCGAAGCGAATCTGGGATTGGACAATCTAGACCTCGCCCGAGGCCTAGACAAAGCTGGAAATATGTGGGACTTGTCCGTCATGGAGCAAGTCCAACAAGGATAGCACCCAGATTCGTCCGCTAGAAGCGAATTTGGGATGGGACAATCTAGACCTCGCTCGAGGCCTAGACAAAGCTAGGGATATGTGGGACTTGTCCGTTATGGAGCAAGCCCAACAAGAATGGCATCGACATTCGTCCGCCCGAAGCGAATCTAGGATGGGACAATCTTGACCTCGCCCGAGGCCTAGACAAAGCTGAAAATATGTGGGACTTGTTCGTCATGAAGCAAGTCCAACAAGGATGGCACCGACATTCGTCCGCCCAGAACGAATCTGGGATGGAACAGTCTAGACCTTGCCCGAGGCCTAGACAAAGCTGGAAATGTATGGGACAAAACTCTGATCTCTTCTGAACTTAAAGGAGACACGAGAAAAAAGATAAAGAGCTGTTCCTGGGGACTAGGAATCAGCAACTCAGATCTCCTTCGGACTTAAAGGAGACACATGAAAAGATGAGGAGATGTTCTTGGAGGCCAGGAATCAGTGAGTCGGGACTCCTCTAGACTTAATGGAGACACGAGAAATGGAAAAAGGCTATGTGCAACTTGCTTGCTAGCCAGGAGATTTTTTCTTGTTTGTAGCTTGCTTGTTTTGCTGTGTGATGCTTTGTCTGTTCACTTGATAGCTGATCTGGATAAACTACTGCTTGGATTCTGCACTGATGCAAGGAGCTTGGCTAGAAGGATTTCATGAGGGCATTATTCCTCCTCGAAGAAGACAGACTTGTTGGATGGTTTCTGACATCTATCTAGGTTCACTGTTGTGCCCCTGGTTGTTTTCTTGGTAGTCTGACATTGGAACTAGACTGTTGACTATGCTCTCGTCTGCTGAGTACGGAGTACGGATATTCTCACTTTGCTCTGATCTCAGAGGCTCACGGCTATTGTTGTCCTCATTTCCGCACTCGAGCTATGGAGTAGACAACATGTTCTAGACGGAGATACTGTCCCAAGAAGGGTCAACCAACAGGGCAGCTGACATGCCCCTGGTTGATGAGGAAGATTATCACCACAAAGGCAGTTGACATGCCCCTGGCGTACGATATCCTCTGCTAGGTCATTGGCTGAAGAGCAGTTGACACGCACCTAGTTTGGGACCTAGCAGGACCTTGCAAAGTGGATGAGTGACAATGCATGCAAGCATGATGGTGTTATGTTGTATCATCCCTCAGAATGAATTTGGAATGCTAATCATGCCTGCTATGAGAAGAGAAGAAGACCTCCGTTCACAAGACACTACTCAGACTTCTAGGTTGTTGATGGCGCTCTGGGATGGATTATTTAGTAGGTTAGGCTCCGTGCCAAACTCTTGGGGACTTAGACCTACTTTTTTGGCTTTTGACTTATATCTTTTCTCCCTCTTAGGCTTCTAGGCTCTCTCTAACCCTCGCTTGGGGGTAATGGACATCAGGATTTGGAGGGGGCTGTTGGGATTTTATGCAAGGGGTGGCTAGTCCCTTGGGTTGCTTGGATCATTGGGATGTTCGCTTCGACTCCTCCCCAAGGTGAGTAGTAGGGATAGAGTTGGCCTACTTGCCTCTCTCGGTTAGGGTTGGCTTCTGTCTTCAACTTCTGTTTTCTTATTTCTTTTTTGCTCTTGTGGATATTTTATTATTATTTATTTTTTCATTTTGGCTCACACTCATGCTCGCTCCTAACATTTTATCTCCCTTTGGAGGTGTAATTCCGTATGGGAGTTTGGACATTTCGCCTAACCACGTTTAGGTGGTGGCTCCCTCGCTTGCTAACACGTCTAGATAGTGACAACTGAAGAGGTCTAGGCCCTTCTCAAGCAAGCTAGCTATTCCGATTCTCGTCATCGGGATGTGATGTTGATGCTTTTATGCATTGATGGATGTAGTTATTGATGCTTGAATTAAGTTACTGATGTGCATGAAAATAGAAAGGCAAATGCTATGGATTAAATGCACTTGAATCACCATTTATTTCGAAATACGCATGCATGATGGAATAGGGGATGATGCACGATGCACAAAAGGATACTTTGCAAGGCGAGGATACATGCCTTCTGTTCATTGGTAGTTTCT
>JAMKQA010017910.1:0-28749 GCA_024699735.1 Posidonia australis | reverse complement strand
ATCCACATTTTTCCACATTTATCATGCATTTATTATGATTTATGCACAAAAATCACATGAAACCCAAAACAGGGCAAAGGGACGGGAGGAGATCGCGTGCCTTGCGCAGGCAACCAGCGACCTTACCCCACCCCCGGCAAGCCTCCACGAGCTCCGGCGAGACGTCCGGATGGCTCAGCTCACTGCCTCATCCCGCGATCACATGCCTCTCAGCCTCCCCCCCTCCCCATTTTCTTCCCTTCTTCTCCGCTGCACAGCATACCACCTCCTCCGCACTGCCACCGTCACCCCTTCTTAACCCCACCCCTTCCCACTAGACGCCGGCCATCCATCCCGTCGGACGGGATGGGGAGGCACGGGCTTTCGTCCGCTGCGTCACGGGAGAAGAGGAAGAAGAAGGAGAAGACAGGGGAAGGTGGTGGAAGGTGGGCTCGCGTGAAGGAGAAGAAAAAAGAAAGAAAAGAAAAAGAAAGAAATGGCACGCAAACCGAGACAACTGTGCATTTCCCAACCAGACTCCAAATTGGTCCTAGATTGTAGCCAGATGCACAGAAAACCACCCACAACCACACACAACAAAGAACAACAGATTATCCATTAATAAACCATTAAACACAAAATTACAAATAATGCATGATTTATTAAATACAATTGGATGATCAGGCCCTAATGTTACAAGTATGCATCCATGACATAACTAATCCTTCTCAATCCAATAAGAGATCTTCTTTGCACTTTTAAGGTCATCTTCATTTGGTTTAAGATTGACAAATTCAATCATATTAAGTAGTCCTATTATGCTCAGCACATCCTTATATGTTTTTGCCAATGCTTGAAATGTTGTCCAATTCTAGCATACCAACCATGTCCACTTGTGGTCAGAAGTTTCTGATGTCAGCATATTAGACAACCCGAGGCCTAAGGCCCATATATTTGTGTATGGTCATCTATTCTTTTCCCATGCTCTTGTGAATACTTGATCTAGAATTCCAAGGTAATAAACCATATGGAATGCATCATTATAGGCAATCTACCTTTATTAAGATAACGAGAAGGTTACAAGCATAAAGGCCACTACATGGTTAGGGAACAACCTCCCTAACCAAAGAGTACTCTAGAACCATTACTAGCTCTAATATTTCAACAGAATACAACCCTAGTGAATAATGAATAAGGTAAAACCACAACTACTAGGGTTGGCCATACGCAGTGTACATATAGCCAAAGTAACACTCTCCTCAAATCCCAAAAACCCGACCCTCGTTGGAAAAAAGAGAAAGGAGAAGACTATTACTCGAGTACTCAGATCACCAACATCAAACCACATCATCTACCCAGCTACACTTTTCCCCTCATATAGATAGACAGGATGCCCCATCTATCAAGATTACAGATACCATGAAGCTCCTTAGGTAGATCACTATAAGCAGCATAATTGGAGTCGATCACTGAGGACCCTTCCAGCTTGGCTATGTATTCTGCTGCAAAGTTACTCTCTCTATAATAATGAATGAGTGAAGTAGCCGAGAAGGATACATGTCTCTAGATAAGCTTACACCACTAGATGCACTTCCACAGAACCGAACTCCACCAATTAATCATATTAATAACAATCTCTGAATCTGATTCAAACATGGATACCCAAATATTGTGCTCAGAACACATGCATATAAGATCCCAAATAGCTTTCATCTCCACTTCATTATTAGACATGTCACCATAGTAGTGAGAGAAAGCAAGAATAATGTGGCTCTCCTTGGAGCGAACAATTCCAACCCCACCAGACGAAGCTGAGGAACAGGAGCCATCTATATTAACTTTGAGACCGAAAGAAGGAGGGATCCACTTTCGAATCATGTACCACTTATCCACTACTCTAGGAACATAAAACCCACAAGATTTCAACTGATCCATATCACGACCATAAGATGAAAATCTCTTCCCTTTAAAAACATTATTGCAGTAAAAAAACAATGGAAGAAATAATGTGACCAATAGAATGATGTCTATCGGAGAATCGACATCCACATCTCTCCTTCCATCAGTGCCTGGCTCTAGACTAGCTAAGGTCTGTGGATGTCATATGGTGTAGGGGACAAAGCCTCTGTGATGCACGAAGGAAACAGAGTGAACAGCTGAAGTCACAGTAAGGATAGAATGGACCGAAAATGGAGTTCCCTCCTGAGCAACAGTGGTGGAGAAAGGCTCGCTAGTGCACTGGGCCATGGCTGACAGAGAATGGGTGCAAATGGGACTGCGGTGGCAAATGAGAGGATGAATCCATGGACGAGCTATCGTCAAAGTGACGAATAACCCGAGAAAAGATGATCAATAACGAATTGTCTCACATAGGTGATTCAAAGCAAGAACGCTCGAGCACAGGCTAAGGAACTCACGCTCTATCCTAGAAAAAGAAAATTACCGATGTGAAAACCAGCAACAAGATGTAGTTATCAAAGTGGCGTGAATGGCATTCAAGCACATGGATGTGTCTATTACGCTCTCTTTCACCAATCTAGTGTGTATTATCAAGCTGCCTACTTCAAGATCACACATGGCTAAATGGGTCTCCGACACAGGCTAGAAAGTAAGGTCCCAGCTCTAAATCCTGCTCAAATCGTAGGCAGTGAACAGGGTGATGTGTTGGTGGCCTTGTCTCCTGTAGTAGCATGGAGTTGTACCCTCTACTAACACTGACACAACCCTAGACAAGAGGGCACAAACTAGCAACATGCCCTACGCCAACGCTATAGAATGGGCTACTAGAATTGTCCTTCACAAACTGTAGGTGGATTCAGAGAAGAAGATGCATGCCTTATATGATCAATCATGTAATATATTTTTATGTCTTTTATTTGAGTTTTATTAACCAAAGGGGAGAAGAGTTTGAATTGGTATCTAGTTTTGACTTATTAATTGTTTCTCTAAGTTTGTGTGTTTTAGTTTTAAACCAGAAAAGGAAAACAAACATGTCTCTACTCTCCTAGTCATATCAAATGCGAAAGGAGAAGAAAACTCACAAGCAAGGCAAACAAGCAAGCAAACAACAAGCAAAAGGCATGATCATGGCATGTGCGAGTGTCGTGGCATCATGACTGTGAAAAGAAAACATCCATCAAATCAAAAGGCAAGATATAAGGCATGTGAGTGCAGTGGCAGAGCAAATGTGTAAAAGAAAGTGTGAAAGGCACGCTAAATAAGTAAACAAGCAAGTATGTGAAGCTAAAGCCTCAAAACAAAGAACAAGCAAGTGAAAAGGGACTAACCTAAAAGCTGGAATCTGGTTTCCCCAGCGGAGTTGCCAGTTAGGGTTACCAACCGTATGATGAGTTGACAGACTTATTGCCGAATAGTTAGGGTTATCAGCCCACCGATGAGTTGACGCACTCGTCGCCGTATAGTTAGGGTTATTAGCCCATGGGATGATGGTCGATCCTCGGATGTAAGAAACCAATAGCTCGAACCTCCTCTGGACTTAGAGGAGTCACAAGACAGAAGGAAAAAAGGACTAGTCCTAGGATTCAAGGAACTAGCAGCTCAGATCTCCTCCAGACCTAGAGGAGTCATGAGGAAAAGGATAAGGACTGATCCTAAGACTCATGGAACTAGTGACTCAGATCTCCTACTGTCTTAGAGGAGTCACGAGGCAAAAGGACAGAGGCTAGTTTTAGGATTCAAGAATCCAGTGACTTGGATCTCCTTCGGACTTAAAGGGGTCGTGAGGGAAAAGGATAAAGGCTGGTCCCAGGATACAAGGAGCCAACAACTCGAATCTCCTTCAAACTTAGAGGGGTCATGAGACAAAAGGAAAAAATGCTGGTCCTAGGATTCAAGGATCAGTGACTCGGATCTCCTCCAGACTTTGAGGAGTCACAAGGCCAAAAGGAAAAAGTACTACTCCTAGGATTCAAGGAACCAGTGACTTGGAACTCCTCTAGACTTAGAGGAGTCACGAGACAAAAAGGAAAAAGTACTGGTCATAGGATTCAAGGAACCAATGACTCGGATTTCCTCTAGACTTAGAGGAGTCACGAGGAAAAAGATAAGGACTGGTCCTAGGATATAAGGAACCAATGACTCAGATCTCCCCCAGACATAGAGGAGTCACGAGAAAAAGGATAAGAGCTGGTCTTAAGATTCAAGGAACCAGTGACTCAGATCTCTGCTGGACTTAAAGGACTCACGAGAAGAAAAGAAAAAGTACTGCTCCCAGGATTCAAGGAACAAATGACTCGGATCTCCTCCAAACTTAGAGGAGTCACGAGATGAAAGGAAAAAGTACTGGTCCTAGGATTCAAGGAACTAGTGACTCAGATCTCCTCTGGACTTAGAGGAGTAGCAAGGGAAAAGGATAATGGGTAGCCCTAGGATACAAGGAGCCAGCAGATCAGATCTCCTCTAGACTTAGAGGACTCACAAGACAAAGGATAAAGACTAGCCCTAGGATTCAAGGAACTAGTGATTTGGATCTCCTTTGAACTTAGAGGAGTCACGAGGCAAAATGGAAAAAGGTTGGTCCTAGGATTCAAGGAACCAGCATCTCAGATCTCTTTTGGACTTAGAGGAGTCACGAGGCAAAAAGGAAAAAGGCTGGTCCTAGGATTAAAGGAACCAGTGACTCAGATCTCCTCCTGACTTTCAGAACTTACGAGGAAAAGGGATAAAGGCTGGTGCTAGTATTCATGGAGCCAGCGACTCCAATCTCCTCCAGACATAGAGGAGTCACAAGGGAAAAGGATAATGGCTGGCCCAAGATATAAGGAACCAGCGACTCGAATCTCCTCCAAACTTAAAGGAGTCACGAGACAAAAAGGAAAGAGTACTGGACCTAGGACTCAAGGAACCAGTGATTCGGATCTCCTCCGGACTAAGAGGAGTCACGAGACAAAAAGGAAAAAGTACTAGTCCTATGACTCAAGGAACCAATGACTTGGATCTCCACCAGACTTAGAGGAGTCACGAGACAAAAAGAAAAATGTACTAGTCCGAGGATTCAAGGAACTAGTGACTTGAATCTCCTCCAGACTTAGTGGAGACACGAGACAAAAAGGAAAAAGTACCGGTCCTAGGATTCAAGGAACCTATGACTCAGATCTCCTCTAGACTTATAGGAGTCACATGGAAAAAGATAAGGGCTGGTCCTATGATATAAGGAACTAGCGACTCAGATATTCTCCAGACTTAGAGGAGTCACGAGAAAATAGATAAGGGCTGGTCCTAGGATTCATGGAACCAACAACTCAAATCTCTGTCGGAATTAGAAGACCCACGAGAAGAAAAGAAAAAGTACTGGTCCTAGGATTCAAGGAATCAACGACTCGGATCTCCTCCAAACTTAGAGAACTTATGAGAAGAAAGGAAAAAGTATTGGTCCTAGGATTCAAGAAACTAGTGACTCGGATATCCTCCAGACTTAGAGGAGTCACCAGACAAAAAGGAAAAGGTACTGGTTTTAGGATTCAAGGAACCAGTGACTCGGATCTCCTCTAGACTTAGAGGAGTTATGAGAAAAAATGGAAAAAGTACTAGTCCTACGATTCAAGGAACAAGTGACTCGGATCTCCTCCAGACTTGAAGGAGTCACGAGACAAAAAGGGGAAAGTACTGGTCCTAGGATTCTAGGAACCAGTGACTCGATCTCCTCTAGACATAAAGGAGTCACGAGACAAAAAGGAAAAAGTACTGGCCCTAATATTCAAGGAACCAATGACTCGGATCTCCTCTAGACTTTGTGGAGTCACGAGGCAAAGGATAGAATGCTTATCCTAGGATTCAAGGAACTAGCGACTCGAATCTCCTCCAGACATAGAGGAGTCACAAGACAAGAGGATAAAGTCTAAAGGCTATTCCTAGGATTCAAGAACTAGAGACTCAGATCTCCTCCAGACTTAGAGGAGTCACGAGAAAACAGGATGATTGCTATCTACTACTTGCTTGTTAGCTAGGAGGTTTGTCTTGTCTGTAGCTTGCCTACTTTATTGTGTCAATGTTTTGCTCATCCACTTGACGCTACCAATGCCATAGGACGTTCACGGTTGATTTGAGTAAACTATTGCTCAGATTCTGTCCAGAATCATAGGGCTTGGCTGGATAAAGGTTTCACGAGGACATTGTTTCCTCTTCGAATAAGGTGGACTTGCTAGATGCTTTTTGACAATTCTCTAGGCTCACTATTGAGTTACTGACTGACCCCTGTGGAAGTCGACTTTGGCACTAGCTTATCGACTATGTTCTCACTTGCTTACTAGGGGAGTACTGAGATTCTGACTCTGCTCTGATCTCAGCGGGATATGGCTACTGTTATCCTTGTTCTGGGGCTCGAGCTTTGGAGTAGACAACATGTTTGGTACGAAGATACTGTCCCAAAAAGGGTCAACCAAAAGCACAGTTGACATGCCCCTGGTTGATGTGGAAGGTTATCACCATAAAGGCAGCTGACATGCCCCTGGTGTACAGTATCTTCTACTAGATCTTTGGCCAAAGAGTAGCTGACATGCCCTTGGTTTAAGAGCCAGCGAGACCATGCAAAGTGGACAAACAATAATACATGCAGGAATGATAGTGTCATGTCGTATCACCTTTAGGATTTGGAATGCTAATGATGCCTGCTACGAGAGGAGGAGAAGTCCTCAATTCACAAGACACTACCAGAACTTTTAGGGTGTGGGTGGCTCTCCAAAATGAATGATTCGGTAGGTTAGGCTCCGTGCCAAACTCTTTGGGACTTAAACCTACTTTTTTGACTTTTGACTCATTTCTTTTCTCCCTCTTAGGCTTGTAGGCTCGCTTTAACCATTGCTTGGGGGTAATAGGCATCCAGATTTTGATGAGGCTACTGTAATTATGTACGAGGAGTGGCTAGTCCCTTTGGTCATTTGGATTTTTTTGGATGCTTGCTTCGACTCCGCCCCAAGGTAAGTGATAGGGGTAGAGTTGGCCTACTTGCCTCTCTCTTTTATGGCTAGCTTCTGTCTAAAACTTCTATCTCCTTATTTCTTTTGTGCCCTTGCAAATATGTTTGTTTTTTCTTTTGGCTCACACTCATGCTCGCTCTTAACATTTTGTCTCCCTTTGGAGGCATAAGTCCCTATAGGGTTTGGACATTTCACCTAATCATGGCTGGATGGTGGCCCTCTCACTCAATAAAGTGTCTGGATAGTATCAATTGAAGAGGTGTAGACCCTTCTCAGGCAGGCTAGCTATTTTGATTTTCGTCAGCAGGATATGATGTTGATGCATTTATGTATAGATGCATGCAGTTATCGATATGCTTAAGTTGCTGATGCGCATGCAAGCGAAAAGAGCAAATGTTGTGGATTAGATGCTCTTGGATTGCCTTTTTATTTTAGAAATATGTATGCATGATGGAGTCGTGGATGATGCATGGTGTGCGAAAGGATACTTTGCAAGGCAAGGATACACGCCTTCCACTCATTGGTAGTATTTCTTTAGATAACATGTGTTGACTGACTCGGATAGCTCGACGTTGTTCATGTCTTCGAGGATTGTTGCACCTCCCGAATAGACTTGCTTGATGATATACGGACCATGCCAGTTAGGACAGAATTTGCCTTGACCATCAGGGAGATGTATGGCCTGCAGAACGAAATCGCCTGGTGTGAAGCTCCTAGGTCAGACTCTTTTCTGATATGATCTTGCCATTCTTCCGTGGTAGCAGCGGGCATTGTGCATGACTTGTAGTCTGTGCTCGTCGATCAGATTCAGCTGGATGCATCTACACTCAACCCATTCTGCTTCTTTTAATTCAACCTCTCTCAAGATTCTGAGCGATGGGACCTTTACTTCAACTGGTAGGACCGCTTCCATACTGTATACCAATGAGTAAGGTGTCGCTCTTGTTGATGTCCGGACCGAAGTTCTGTAGGCCCATAGTGCATAGGGATGCCTTTCATGCCAATCCTTATGCGTCTCGGCGCTCATCTTCAGGATCTTCATGAGGTTCTTGTTTGCTGACTCCATGGTGCCATTCATCTATGGGTGGTGCAGGGAGGATCTGTGATGTTTGACCTGGAGGCTCTGTAGATAATCCTCTAACCTTTGAGCTATGAAATTCTTACCATTGTCTGAGATGATGGAGTGTGGCACCCCGTACCTGGCTATGATGTTGTTCTTTATGAACTTCTCTATGGCTACAGCTGTGACAGTCTTGTAGGAGGTTGCTTCCACCCATTTGGTAAAATAATCTATGGCCACTAGGATGTAACGGTGGCGATTGGATTAGGTTAGGTGGATGGCTCCGATAACATCTATTCCCCAAGTAAGAAGGGCTTGATTCTAGGAAGGTTTTAATGTCATGATACCATGGAAGCTCTGCTAACGGGTCTGCTTCCTTTATGCTCATGCAATGAACGGGCTTCTCTACTCGGGTGACCGATACATCGACTGTGCGTTCTTCAAGTATGGAGAGCCAGGAGGCAAGGGTTGCTAGTGCATCTGCGTAGGAATTTTTAGCTCTACTCATGAAGGAAAAGTGCACTTCTTCAAACTCCTTGACAAGCTGTAGGAGATATTCGTGATATGACACGAGCTTCAGATCTTTAGATTTCCAATCCCCGTTGATCTGCGATATGACAAACATGGCATCCCTATGCACTTATAGCTTTTGTGTGCCATGTTCTAATGCAATCTACATTCCCATGATGCATGCCTCGTACTTGACTTCATTGTTGGTGCACTCAAAGGTGACCTTTCTTGAAAAGGGGGTCATCTACCCTTGTGGTGTCGACAATACTACACTGATTCCTCTACCCCTCTTGTTAATGGCTCCACCAAAGTATAGATGCCACTGGGACCGGTCCGCTGGCTCCTCAGAATCATTATCTCCCATGGAAAATAGGATGTCCTCATTCGGGAACTGCGTCTACAAAGGCTCATATTCTAGTAGTGGTAAGTCAGCTAGGTGGTTTGCTATTGCCTGCCCTTTCATTGATTTCTACGTGACAAATATATTGTTGTATTGGGATAGCATCACCTACCATTTCACGCATCGTCCCACTAATGCTGGCTTTTGGAACAAGTACTTCATGGGGTCACGTCGACATAGGAGAAGGACCGGATATGCCATCATATAGTGTTGGAGGCGTTGAGTGGCTCAGACAAGGGATTGGCAAATCTTCTCAATGGGACTATACCAAGCTTCACAATCGTTGAACTTCTTACTCAGGTAGTAGATGGCTCTCTCCCTACGTCCCGTCTCATCGTGCTGCCCAAGGACTGCACCCATGGAGTGTTAAGTGGTGGAGTGATATAGCTACAGAGGTCGTCCTAGTGTGGGTGGAACCAGGATGGGAGGTTTTGTGAGGAACTACTTGATTTTGTCGAAGGCAACTTGACATTCCTCATTCTAGTGGACCTGTGCATTCTTTCTTAACAGCTTCAAGATAGGCTCACAGATGGGGGTAAGTTGTGCGATGAACCGACTGATATACTATAATCAGCCCAATAAACTTCGAACTTCCTTCTCAGATGTAGGGGGAGGCATGTCAATGATGGCTCTTTCTTTACTAGGGTCAACCTCGATTGCCCTTTGATGGTTTCCCCAGCGGAATCGCACATCATGCATCATCCACCACTCCATCATGCATACATATTTCTAAAATAAAAAGGCAATCCAAACGCATCTAATCGACAACATTTGCTCCTTTTGCTTTCATGCACATCAGCAACATAAGTATATTGATAACTGCATGCATCTATACATAAATGCATCAACATCATATCTCGATGAAGAAAATCAAAATAGCTAGCTTACCTGAGTGGGGTCTACAACTCTTCAATTGATACTATCTAGACACTTTAGTGAGCGAGAGAGCCACCATCTGGCCATGATTAGGCGAAATATCCAAACTCCCATAGGGACTTATACCTCCATAGGGAGACAAAATATTAGGAGTGAGCATGAGTGTGAGCCAAAAGAAAAAATAAACATTTGCACAAGGGCACAAAAGAAATAAGGAGACAGAAGCTAGCCCTAAAAGAGAGTGGTAAGTAGGCCAACTCTACCCCTATCACTTACATTAGGGAGGAGTCGAAGCAAGCATCCAAAATAATCAAAATGACCAAAGGGACTAGCCACCCCTCACACATAATTACAGTAGCCCCATCCAAATCCAAATGCCCATTACCCCCAAGAAAGGATTAAAGCGAGCCTACAAGCCTAAGAGGGAGAAAAGAAATGAGTCAAAAGTCAAAAAAGTAGGTTTAAGTCCCCAAGAGTTTGGCACTAAATTTAACCTACCGAATCATCCATTCTGAAGAGCCCCTTACAACCTAGAAGTTCCGGTAGTGACTTGTGAATCGAGGTCTTCTCCTCTTCTCATAGCAGGCATCATTAGCATTCCAAATCCTGAGGGTGATACAACATGACACTATCATTCCTACATGTATTATTGTTTGTCCACTTTGCAAGGTCTCGCTGGGCCCAAAACCAGGGGCATGTCAGCTGCTCTTTGGCCAAAGATCTGGCAGAAGATACCATACACTAGGGGCATGTCAGCTACCTTTATGGTGATAACCTTCGACGTCAACCAAGGGCATGTTATATGTCCTCTTGTTTGACCCCTTTTTGGGATAGTATCTTCGTATCAAACACATTGTCCACTCCATAGTTCGAGCCCAAGAACGAGGATAACAGTAGCCATATCCCATTGAGATCAGAGCAAAGTTGGAATATCAGTACCCCTTAGTAAGCAAGCAAGAACACAATCGATAAGCCAGTGCCATAGTCGAATTTGACAGGGGTCAATCAATAACACAACAGTGAGCCTGGAGATTTGTCAGAAATCATCCAGCAAGTCCACCTTATTCGAGGAGGAAACAATGCCCTCATGAAACATTTATCCAACCAAGCCCCATGTATCAGGACAAAATATTAGCAACGGTTTACTAAGATCAGCTGTCAACATCCTATGGCATCGGTAGCGTCAAGTGGATGCACAAAATAGTGACATAATGAAGCAGGCAAGCTACAAACAAGACAAACCTCTTGGCTTACAAGCAAGTTGCAGATAGCCATTAACCCTTTTCCTCGTGACTCCTCTACGTTCGGAGGAAATTCGAGTCACTTGTTCCTTGAATCCTATGACTAGCCATTAGCCTTTATCCTTTTGTCTCATGACTCTTCTAAGTTTGAAGGAGATCCGAGTCACTTGTTCCTTGAATCCTATGACCAATACTTTTTCATTTCTATCTCGTGAATCCTTTATGTCTAGAGGAGATCCGAGTCACTGGTTCCTTGAATCTTAGGGCCAGTACTTTTTCCTTTTTGTCTCGTGATTCCTCTAAGTCTAGAGGAGATCCGAGTCATTGGTTCTATGAATCTTAGGACTAGTACTTTTTCCTTTTTGTCTCGTGACACCTCCAAGTCCAGAGGAGATCCGAATCACTAGTTCATTGAATCCTAGGACCAGTACTTTTCCCTTTTTTATCTCGTGACTCCTCTTAGTCTAGAGGAGATTCGAGTCACTGATTCCTTGAATCCTAGGATCAGTACTTTTTGCTTTTTTTCTCATGATTCCTCTAAGTCTGGAGGAGATCTGAGTCACTAGTTCCTTTAATCCTAGGACCAATAGTCTTTCCTTTTGACTCATGACTCCTCTAAGTCCGATGGAGATCTGAGTTGCTGGTTCCTTGTATCCTAGGGCCAGCCCTTATTCTTTTCCCTTGCGACTCCTCTTAGTCTGGAGGAGATCTGAGTCGCTGACTCCTTGAATCCTAGGACAAGCCTATATCCCTTTTCCTCGTGACTCTTCTAACCCCGGAGGAAATCCGAGTCATTGTTTCCTTGAATCCTAGGACCACCAACCATTTTCCTTTTTGCCTCGTGACTCCTCTATGTCTGGAGGAGCTTCATGTTGCTAGTTTCCTGAATCCTAGGACCAGCCTTTTTCCTTTTTGCCTCATGACTCACCTAAGTTAGGAAGAGATTTGAATCCTTGGACCAATCTTTATCCATTGTCTCGTAACTTCTCTAAGCCCAAAGGCGATCCGATCCGTGGGCTCCCTATATCCGAGGACTAGCTTTTTTATCTCTGTCTTGTGACTCCTCTAAGTCAAATGGGTATTCGAGTTGTTGGGTCCAAGAGTCCTAGGACCAGCCTTTATCGTTTTCCCTCACGACTCCTCCAAGTCCAGAGGAGATTCGAGTCACTAGTTCCTTGAATCCTAGGACCAGTATTTTTTCCTTTCTGTCTCGTGACAATTAGGCCCAGAGGAGATCCGAGTCACTAGTTCCGTGAATCCTAGGATCAGTACTTTTCCCTTTTTTGTCTCGTGACTCCACTATGTCCAGAAGAGATCCGAGTCACTAGTTCTTTGAATCCAAGGACCAGTACTTTTTCCTTTTTGTCACGTGACTCCTCTATGTCTGGAAGAGATCCAAGTCACTGGTTCCTTGAATCCTAGGACTAGTACTTTTTCCTTTTTGTCTCGTGACTCCTCTAGCTCCATCGGAGATCCGAGTCACTAGTTCATTGAATCCTAGGACCTGTACTTTTTCCTTTTTATCTCGTAACTCCTCTTAATGTAGAGGAGATTCGAGTCGCAGATTCCTTGAATCCTTTTTTCAGTATTATTTCCTTTTTGTCTCGTGATTCCACTAAGTCCAGAGGAGATCCGAGTCACCAGTTCCTTGAATCCTAGGACCAATTCTCTTTCCTTTTAACTCGTGACTCCTCTAAGTTCGGAGGAAATCCAAGTCGCTAGTTCCATGTATCCTAGGTCTAGCCCTTATTCTTTCCCCTTGAGACTCCTCTAAGTTCGGAGGAGATCCGAGTCGCTAGCTCCTTGAATCCTAGGACTAGCCTTTATCCCTTTTCCTCATGACTCTTCTAACCCTAAAGGAGATCCAAGTCACTGTTTCCTTGAATCCTAGGACCACCACCCTTTTTCCTTTTTGCCACGTGACTCCACTAAGTCTGGAGGAACTTCGAGTTGCTGGTTCCCTGAATCCTAGGACCAGCCCCTTTTCTTTTTGCCTCATACAGTCTAGTATGGAGGTATCTGAGACCAGTTGATATTCCGCTGGAGGACTGGAATTTTCAGGCCAATTTGATCCTGATGGACATGAAGGATTATGATGTTATCCTAGGAATGGACTAGCTGGCACAGCATTCAACTGTGATAGATTGTGCCAAGAGAAGAGTTTTGGCAAAATGTCCAAGCCAAGGCTGGTGTGTGGTACGAGGCACCAAGCTGGGTGAGCCCAGAAAAGTGATTTCTGCTCTTAAGGCCTACCATCATCTAGTGAGAGGTAGTGTAGGTTATTTGGCCTGTGTGACAGTTTTTTTGCTTGTGATCAAGATTCAAGACTTACCGGTGGTGAGGGAATATCCTGATGTTTTTCCAAAGGAATTACCTGAAATGCACCACACAGGGAAGTGGATTTTGTGATTGATTTGGTGCCCGAATCAGTTCCTATTTCCAAGGCTCTGTATAGGATGGCACCTGCTGAGTTAAGGGAGCTCTGGAATCAATTGCAGGAATTGATGGATAAGAGATTCATTCGTCCCAATGTTTCATCTTGGGGAGCACTGGTTCTGTTTGTTATGAAAAAGGTTGGTTCACTTCGACTACCCAATGTTGAACCAAATCACTGTGGGAAACAAGTATCCACTGCCTAAGATCGATGATTTGCTTGACCAATTGCAGGGAGCATCGGTGTTTTCCAAGATTGAATTGAGGTTTGGATACCATCAGTTGAGGATTAGTGAGTCGGATGTACAGAAGACAGCATTTCATACCCGTTATGGACATTATGAGTTTTTGGTTATGCCATTCGAGTTGACGAATGCTCCAGCTGCTTTTATGGACCTGATGAATAGGGTGCTCAGACCCTATTTGGATCAGTTTGTGGTCATCTTTGTGGATGACGTTCTGGTGTACTCTACGGATGTTCAGACCCACCGGAGGCACATGAGGATCGTACTAGAGAGACTGAGGCAGCACCAGCTTTATGCCAAGTTCTCCAAGTGCGAGTTTTGGTTGAAAGAGGAGTCCTTCCTTAGTCATATCATTTCAGGAGAAGGCATCAAGGTGGATCCAGCCAAAGTCGAGGCTGTGAGCAGTTGGGCCAGACCAAGCACAGTAACTGAGGTTAGAAGTTTTCTTGGCCTGGCAGGATATTATAAGAGATTCGTCCAAGATTTCTCCTAGATTGTTGCACCATTAACTATACTGACTAGAAAGGAAGTGCACTTTGCCTAGGATTGGCAGTGCGAGGAGAGCTTCAATGAATTGAAGGCTCGTCAGGTATCAGCCCTAGTTTTGACTTTACCCTCTAGAAGTGGCAATTTCACGGTCTACAATGATGCCTATGGAACTGATTTGTGGTGTGTGCTGATGCAGCATGGTAGGGTGGTGGCGTATGCCCCGCGCCAATTGAAAGATCATGAGAAGAATTATCCCACCCATGATTTAGAGATGGCAACTGTTGTGTTTGCCTTGAAGATTTGGAGGCATTATTTATATGGCGAACAGTTTGAAGTGTACACAGATCATAAGAGTCTAAAGTACATCTTTACTCAAAAGGATTTGAACCTGAGACAAAGGTGCTCGGTGGAGTATATTAAGGATTATAACTTCAGCTAGTCGTACCACCCAAGGAAGGCAATTGTGGTTGTAGATTCCTTGAGCAGACGCACTCATATCATGGCTAGTTTGATGATCCATGAATGGAGATTGTTAGAGGGACTAGTGGAGTGTAGGCCACGGAGATAGTCTCAGGGAACCACTAGAGTAGTGTTGGCCAATTTGTCTATTCGCTCGACGATGATCGAGGCAATAGTCACAACTCAGCGATATGATTCTTTTGTGTCAAATATCTGGAGGAAACTGGAAGCTGGTAATGCCCCTCACTTCTCAGTTAGGGTAGATAGTGGGTTGAGATATGATTTGAGAATATATGTGCCTCAAATTGAGGAAATCAAGAACAGTTTGTTGGATGAAGCCCACCGCTCTAGATACACCATCCATCCAGGAAGCACCAAGATGTATAAAGACCTTAAGAGGAATTTCTGGTGGCCTGGGATGAAGAGGGAGATTGCTAAGTATGTGGCGAAGTGTGCAACCAGTCAGATGGCGAAAATAGAGCACTAGAAGCCCAAAGGGACTTTGCACCCTCTAGACGTTCCAATGTGGAAATAGGAAAATGAGTCGACGGACTTTGTGATGGGTTTGCCGCTGTGACCATGCAAGTGGAACCGTTGCACGGCTCTCCTCTTACTGGGTGCGTGGAAGCACACGAGGAGACCCGATATGGTCACGGCGAAGATGGTGAATCCGGAGGAAGAGACTAGACTCGGAAACACCAAGGGAAGATAAAAGGATAAGCAAAGGAGTCGCCACCTAGTCTTTTAATGGAAAGACGAGGAAAACCAAAAACACAAGAAAACTAGGAAGCAAACAAGATGCAAAATGTATGTGTGTGCTCCGTGCCTAATGGACAATGCACAAATGAATGTGGGCTAGAGAAAGAGTAAGGATTCTGGTTACGAATGGGGAAGGGGTTAGGCACCCCTATGTGCCCAAGAAAACTTGGTCTTTCTAGGTTTCCTTATTGTCAATGGTCTATGGATGTATGCTTGCTTATTCTATATGCTCATGCTAAATGTGACTAAAAACATGCCAAATCAAAGTAAAGAAATGAAACAAAAGGAAAAGTTAATCCGAGGGTCAAATGTAGGCATTGAGAACACCACTTTGCTGTATGCCCTTGGGTGATGAGGAAAATCGTGAAAATCGAGAAATTCTCAGAAAGCATCTCGCAAATCAGCAGAAATTAGGATAAATCAGAGAAAATCAAAAAGGCGAAAATAATCCTCATTTCAGGACAATGTCAGCTTTGACAAGCCTTTTAATGTACGCCTTTGGGCAATGGAAAGCCAATACAAATCTAAAGGCGAAAACCGAGAGAAATCTGGGAAACGACTAGTAAACAAAGCTCGGAACAAGATAGAAAAGCGTGCACAAAGCAAGGAATGAAAGGCAAGAAAAGTTGTGCGGAAAGATGTGAAAAAATGTGCAAAATGCATATATGAGTGTAAATAGTGAGAATTCCAAGGGGTTTTGTGCAAAAAACTCAAATTCTAATTAAAACTGATATTCTGAAGCCCAAACATCAAAAATACATAGGAAAACACATTCTATGCAATTATGAAGAAATCTGGGGTCCAATGTGCAAATATGAGCAATCCTTGTCAAAATGAATTTTCCTCGGGGTTAAAATGAAATTTTACCACTAAAACATGCATTTAAAACAATTCAGTGGAAATTCAAGGTAAAATATGAAAGAAAAATGATTCGGGAAAGTTCCAGAAAGTTTCAAGGGCAAAACAATCATTTTACCCCTGAAAACAGGCATTCAAAGTAAAATCAGTTAAGTACAGGGGCTAAACTGCAAATTGTCCAGTAGAATGAAGCATCCATAAGAATTTTAGTAAAGACTGAGGGTTAAAATGCAATTTACCCCTAGAAAACATGCTTCAGAAAAGTTTTCAAAAACTTATGGGGCTGAAGTGCATTTTAACCAGCAAAAACAACATCCTAGAAGATTTCAGAAGAATGTAGGGGCTTACATGCAAATTAACCAGTAAAAATAAGCATTCTGGATGATTTCAAAAGAACATAGGGACCTTCATGCAATTTTCACAGAAAAATGAACTTTCAAAAAGATTTCAAGAAAGCTCAGGGTCACTCATGCAAAATTCCTGAATAAAATGCATTAAAAGAAAACTTGAGGGCTTCTGCTCAAGTTTAATGCTTGGAAAACATTATGTAAATGTTTAGGGGGGAAAATGCAATATTTTCAGTTAAAACATTATTCGAATGATTTTAGAAAATTGAGAGGAGGACCTATTTGTAATAAAAGGACCTATGTGTAATACAAAAAGGACATAGATGTAAGGAAAATAAAGTTTTAGAAGTTTATTAAAATAAATGTTTTTATTTCTTTTTTAAATGAAAAAAGAAACGACGGTCATCGGCGACGGAGCTCTGCCGCCGACAACCACCTGTGGCGACACACAAGGCCTTCCCGTGGTTTGATTTGAGATCAGACCCCACAGGAAGCAAGAGGAAGGAGTGGGGAGAAGATCTATCGGAGTGGATCAGAGATCTAACGGTGGGAGCGAGCCTCCCACCTACCTCGTCGTTGAGCTCTCCAACGACGGCGCTAGAGAAGAAAGAAGGCTACGGCAAGGTCATCTGATGGTCGAGGAGGCCTCGAGGCAACAGGAGGAGCGTCTGCCTTCTCCCTGGAGAGAAATGGAGAAGAAAGGAGTGGAGGAGATTCCCGACGACCGTCAACGCCTTCCTCTCCAGCGAGCTACGTCGTTGCGATGACCAGGGGCTCATGGTGTGGTTCCAAGCAGTCTGGTGTGCTCGTGGGAGGTTGCAGAGTGTTTTTGGAGGCACGGAGGGGTTCAGAGCTGTAGGAGACGCGCACTTCCTCACTGAACTCTGTCATCTTCTCCGACGACGGCATGTTGGAGCGTCTCCAGCGATCTTCGTGCGGAGCTCTCTGTAGGCGTCGGAGCGGTGATCCAAGGAGCGGGAAAGCACCGGAGCGGCCAGGGAAGAAGGAGAGGAGGCTCGGGGGCCTAGGCCATGCCCTGGATCGCTCCCTCCACCTATGTCGCTGGAAAATTGCAACAACAAGCTCCAGGAAGCAACTCCGACCATTGAAAACAACTGGATGGCCCGGAATTGTTCCTGAAAGAAGGAGAAGACATCAAGAAGCTACGTTTAGATCTAGAAGAGATGGGAGGAGAGCGTACCTGGCCTGACGACGTTGATTCACCTCTGTAGCTCGCTGGAACACCAAAATTCTCCTCCTCTTCTCTCCACGAACCTCCCTTTCTCTCTGGAATTCTCTGGCACTCTGAGTTCTCTCTCTCTCTTGTGTCAAAAGTCCCTTCTGGATCCTACCTCTACCCCTCGTTATATAGGTGAAGAAAATGGCGACCCATCACAACAAAATGCCCACCACCCTAACAGAACCAGTTAACAACCCTCTAACCTCCTAACTGAAGTCATAACAACCTAACGGACTACAAACCACTGTCTCCTCCCACGCCATCTTTGTCCCCTCGATCGCCAACAAGGATCGACCGAAATCCAGGCTTCTCTGGTGACTCATCCAGTGGCTGGGGCTGCTCTGGTGGCTATTGGTTTGATGGGCTGAAGAAGATGGGCTACTAATTGAAGCAGGCTCATGCGATCTTGATGAAATCAAGGAAGAAAAATGAATTTGAAAGGTGAATTGAGAGGAGGAGATGGGTTCAGTGAGAAGAAGAAGATGGGTGTGAAATTTGTATGTTTTTTTGGTAGAAAAACATTAGTAAAAGAAGAAGGAGAAATAATGTGTTGGGTTGGAAGAAAAACTAGGTTAAGTTGTTTTTTGGGGCCTTCATGGGCTTTGGGGCCAAGGTGGACTCAATTGGGCTTAATGGGCCTCCATGGGCTTATGTGGGCTTTAATGGGCCCAAATGAGTTGAATGGGCCTCAATAGGTCTTGTGGGCTTAATGGACTCAATGGATTCAATTAGGGTTAGAGCCCAGCCACCACATCTCTGTCCTGCAAAATTGGGAAATTGGGGTGTCTACAGATGCCCCTCCCTGAGTGAGGTCGGAGGACGAGTAGAACGGAGACCGATGCTCAGGATTGACAAAGACACCCCACCTTAAGCCACACGCAAGAGTTAGCCATCGGCAACAAGTCACTAGTCAGTTAATGCACCAAAGGTCCCGTCGCCATAGCTAAAGCCAAACAGAGAAACAAAACGAATGACCAAATACTAACAAGTTGATGACCTATCAGCTCATAGAAGACATGATTGTTATTACACTAGTCAAAAAAGGCACTGGACAAGATTGGCGGTGCTTGCCGACCGAGGAGTGACTGATCACGGAAGTCATCTGGGTAGTTCGAGCTACCAGTCCACAGGAAGGCAAATCAAAGGTGAAAAGGGCGACACCAGGATTCATCCTAATAGAACGAACCGTGGATGGGAAAATTCAAATGTAAAAAGAACACTAGGATCCGTTCCATTGGAACGAACCATGGATGGGAAAATCTCAAATGTAAAAGGAACACCAGGATCCGTCCCATTGGAACGAACCGTGGATGGGAAAATCTCAAATGTAAAAGAACACCAAGAACCGTCCCCTTGGAACGAACCATGGATAGGAAAACCTCAAAATGTAAAAGGAATACCAGGATCCGTCCCCTTGGAACGAACCGTGGATAGGGAAATCTCAAATGTAAAAGAACACCAGGATCTGTCCCATTGGAACGAATCGTGGATAGGAAAATTCAAATGTAAAAGAACACCAGGATCCATCCCATTGGAACGAATAGTAGATAGGAAAATCTCAAATGTAAAGGAACACCAGGATCTGTCTCATTGGAACAAACCGTGGATGGGAAAATCTCAAATGTAAAGGAACACCAGGATCCGCCTCATTGGAATGAACCGTGGATGGGAAAATTTCAAATGTAAAGGAACACTAGGATCTGCCCCATTGGAACGAACCGTGGATAGGAAAATCTCAAATGTAAAGGAACACCCGGATCCGTCTCATTGGAACGAACCGTGGATGGGAAAATCTCAAATGTAAAGGAACACCAGGGTCCGCCCCATTGGAACGAACTGTGGATGGGAAAATTTCAAATGTAAAGGAACACCAGGATCTGTCCCATTGGAGCGAACCGTGGATAGGAAAATCTCAAATGTAAAGGAATACTAGGATCCGTCCCATTGGAATGAACCGTGGATAGGAAAATCTCAAATGTAAAAGGAACACTAGGATCTGTCCCATTGGAATGAACCGTAGATGGGAGAATCTCAAATGTAAAATGAACACTAGGATCCGTCCCCTTGGAACGAACCGTGGATAGGAAAATCTCAAAATATAAAAGGAACACCAAGATCAGTCCCCTTGGAACGAACTGTGGATAGGAAAATCTCAAATGTAAAAGGAACACCAGGATTCATCCAATTGGAACGAACCATTGATAGGAAAATCTCAAATGTAAAAGGAACACCAGGATCCGTCCCATTGGAACAGGAAAATCTCAAAATGTAAAAGGAACACCATGATCCGTCCCATTGGAATGAACTGTGGATGGGAAAATTCAAATGTAAAAGGAAATGCCACCTTTTCTGGCACAAAAGTTGTGAAGACTTCCTTTATCTAGATTGGGGCAATAAAGTGAGATACTCGGCTATTATCTGGGTGGTCCCCAGTGCGAAGTCGACAGGCAAAAGAAAGTAAAATCTGGCACTAGTCTTGCACATGTTGTCAGGGTGGCGATCTTCGTTTTGCATCAACCATGATCAATCAATCAAGATCATCTCTGGTTCTCTTGGAGCCCGAGGTTTTGGCAAAGAGCATCCAGCTCGGGGCGGTGCTACAGATTGGCCAAGTCTCTTCCACTTCAGCTTCATAATCTGTTGTGCAACTATTCCCCTCTATGATTGCAAGATCTTTTGATCGCATGGAGCCACTGAGCAGGCGAGATAGCTCCGTAGTCATAGTGTAGGAGCTCAGGGGGTATTTATGGAATTGTGCTGGCATTCGCCCCTGAACGAAAGAATGTTGCTAGTAACTGAACTGCCGCATCACATGAATTGGTTGATATTCCACTCCACCAGTCAATCCAGGCAGGACAATAAGCCACATGTCTGCAGCGTTGAAGAAAGCCTCAAAGTCATGACAAGCCGAGGGAATAATGCGCCAGATGATCTTCTGTTCTGTCAGGCTTCCTAATCGCTCCTACTCCTTCTGAATTGAGGTGAGCATGTGCGCATGGCCACTTTGACAATAGTATTCAAAGGCCGATCGCCGTGGGCGTAAGACTTCTACACCTAGATGTGCAGCCAACCATACTTGTACAAAAGGTCCATAGCCATAAAAATGCCGGCAGCGCTGCAGTGATCGGTCTAGCGCCTAAAAAGTTTCTGCCAAGATGACTGGAGCCAGATCTATCTGTTGGGTGACAATAGCCAAAGCTATCTCAACAACTTCAATATTCACAACAATCCGACCATGGCTGAAAATCAACTCTCCCAGGAAGTAGACAACAAATCCTTTCAACCATAAATCATCGCTTAGGGAAGTGCGCATTCCAGCCACTTTGTCAAAGTAAGCTAGTTTCAGCATGGGAGAAAGTCCGTATGAACAAATGAGCTGACAACCACATTCACTAGTTGATAGGCCAGTTAGCTCGCACAAGACTAAGGAATAGCCGTCACTCTGCATGGACACGGTGGGTCCTAGGAACCTCTGTAGGCAGCAAATTTTGTGGACCGCCTCCAAGGTTGGGGTCAATTCGATCCTCCCAAAGTGGAGTACGTGATGATTTGGCTTCCAGAATCGGGCAGCTGCACATAGAAAATAACGAGAAACCTCCACCTTTGCGATATCCAGAAGCTTTGTAGAGATTCCCCAAATCTGCAGCTTGTCACGATCACTTTCAGTTAATGGTTTGATCCAAGCCTGGAGAACATCTGAGCACTGTGTGGGCACAACCATTGTGGGGTAACCCATGATCTGTAAGGCACCTCAGCTTTTCTTGGCTCGAGACTCTTCAGAAGGGAAAAAACGATCTCTTATAGGACATGTTCAAAACATTATTCTTTACAAAGAAATTTCCACTTTGCCTCATTCAACAGCACTAACCAAAACCAAAGCAGGCAGATAAAAGCTGAAATGGTACTGAGAGAATTAGAGAAATGGGCTCAGAACTGAAGAATGCAACTAACCAAACAAGGAATTGCTGAATAGACTAAATCTTGTGCACAGCCTTGAGGGAAGGTCCTGGTTACCCAACTGGTTTTAACCAAGTACCCGAGTAATGAGATATGACCAGCAAATCTGGGGAATTGGAACTATGGGATGACTGTGCCTCCCGATCGACCATTGGGGATCTTCGACTTGTAAAGCAACTAACATGCCCCTGGTCAAGTGTTGGCTCAAAGCGTCTAACCATAGGACAGCTGACATGCCCCTAGTCGACATGGATGACTCTTAACCAATCAAAGCAGCATACATGCCTCTGGTCTAGTACTGGCTCAGTGTGTCTAACTATAAGGCAGCTGACATGCCCCTGGTTTGACATAAATGGCCCTAAACCAACGAGAGCAGCTTACATGCCCCTGGTTTAGGTGATGTCCTCTTGCTTCTCTCAAATTGAAAGTCGTTGTCACATGCAAGACAAGAGAGCCAAGTAACACTCTGCGACGTTTATTAGGTTGATGTTTACAAGAAGAAATGTATGCATGCTAAATGATTTGTTGGATCGTATTGGTGCCCTTAGCATTGGGATGCCTATTGCCAAGTACAAAGGAATGGCAACTCCAGACCTCACGAGACTCTATCCAAGCCCCTAGTTGTTGGGTGGCTCTCTAGAAATGGGTCATTGTGTTATGGGCCCCATTCCAAACCCCACTGGACCATACCCCTACTTTTTTTATTTTACTTATTCTTTATTCTTTCTCCCTCATAGGCATAAGGGTTCACCCTATCCCTTACTTGGAGGTAATAGGTACCTGGTCTATGGTGGGGAGCTACTGCTTGTTTAAAAGGATGGCTAGGCCCTTTTGGAACACGTCTCCCAGGTACTCACTCCGACTCCTCTCCAAGATAAACTTGAGTGACAGAGCTACCCGTCATGCCTCTCTCTTTAGGGCAGACTTCTATCTGTGACTTTTGTCTTCTTATTCTTTTATGCACTTTCCCAAATATATATTTTTTAATTTTCATTTCTCATGCTCTCATTCTCACCCCTAACATTTTGTCTCCCTCTGGGAGGTGTAGGGTCCATGAAGAGCTTGAATACTTCGCCCAATTCACGATGAATGGTGGCTCCCTCACTCCCTAGGTTCCTGAATAGTATCTACCTAAGGAGGTGCTACACATTCCCAACATTGGCTGGCTTATTCCACCTATCATCATCGGGCTAAGATCCATGCATGTGTTGATGCATGCAAACTACGCCCTAAATATGCATATACTGTATGAGGATTAGTATGTGTTGTGATGTAGAGCTACATGGATGTTGGAAGAGCATGGATTTATGCATGCATGGAAGAAAGTGTTGGTGTCGCAGAGTGAGGGCACACTGTTTATGATCACTGATAGTACTTTTTCAAGTAGCATGAATTAACTGGCTCTGACTATTCGATGCTGTCCATGTCCTCAAGGATAATAGCCCCTGATGGTGTTTTAGAATGGTCACTGTAACCCTAGTCTTCTTGTATGCACCCGTGATGATTCCTCGCTCTGCTATTTCTGAGCTTGTGTCTGACTGTTTTACTTCTGGCAAACAAAAGCTTTCAATTTCATGATGTCTTTGTACAGCATGTACAACCGGTGGGCAGCTGTCCTCTGTCTGACTGATGTGAGTGCTGTCGTACGAGTTCCCTCCTGAGCCTAGCTCAGGATCTTTTTTTTTTGGACCCCACTGCTCAAGTGGGGCCAGGTCTGATAGTACCACCTAGACCCATCACCCGGCTGATTGGAAATAAACTCCTCTAGTCTAGCGTTCAAAGACTTACTCTCTTCTAGGGTCATGATTGTAGACTGACCTGGTGCAACTGTCTGTTCCTCTATGTCCTTGATCATTACCGCCTTCCCTTTCTTGCACCTAAGTTCATCCTACGCATCTTCGGCCAGTATCGATAACTGCTCCTGAAATAGGACCTCCAAGTCACTAAGCATGTTATCCACTTGAGCTACCACAACATCTCCTTCTTCTTCATCGGAAGCGAAATCCACATAGTACGTGTTGGTAGTCCTCAGCACCTCAGGTTCTGATTCTGGCTGTACTTGTTGTAATCCCCTCAAAATTGACTATTGTTCTGAAGTTTTCACTGCTGAATATGCCCTTGCTGCATCCCAAACTACAACCGGATTGGTAGATAGGCTCTCTGCTAACTCCGAAGGCGACAGTGCTAGCATGGCTGTCCCCAGGGACTCGGATGATGTTGAACCCATTGTGAAGTCCAAAACTTCCACCTTAGAATAGTAATCCTCTACACATACCCATTCTGGCTCACTGATCAGCTCAGTGGGCTTAGGCTCTACAAACATGAAACTTCGATTGGGATCCAGCAATCCTGCACAGACAAAATTGTTTAAATCTCGTGGAATAATGAGTTTCTGGTACTTACGACGCTTCGTGCATCTGTCTTGCTGCTTGTGCTTGTATCTCAGTCCTTCAAACTCGTGTCTTCTCTCCGCGGCGATCGGTTCTGCGATTCCTTGGCCATTCCGCCCGAGAGGTGCTCCTTTCTCATACCCCCATCTCTGACATAGATTCTCGACCATCAAAAAGGGGTTGCCAAAAGCGACCAAATGACTAGCACGCTCGAGAATCAGAATAAAATTGATCGGTTCAAAACAGTCGACACGGTAGAGCATATCAAGGGGTCTGGAGTCAAAATGGACAGTATGGAGCGAGACTGAAGAGATTGCCTCAACCTTCTCCTTTTCGAGGTTTTCCACCATCACAACGACAATGTCATTGTTCCAACAGAATTTAATCATGCGGTGGAGGGTTGAGGGGATAACCTGGTGCTTGTGGAGCCAAGGGCGCCCAAGTAGAAGATTGAAAGACGGTTCAAGATCAACAACATACAATTCAACTTCAAAGCGAGCAGGGCCAATGATTAAGGCAATGATCAGGATTCCTAAGGCATCATGGTGCGTGTTGTCGAATGTCGTCATTCCCTTCACTGCTGGAGTGATGTCCTCCGATTTGAAGCCAACTTGACTCGTAGTTCGCAAGGGGTAGACGTTCAAACCAGCGCCATTATCGACCAAACTAAGAGGAATGCAAAAATTTTGATATTGCACCGCGATGAAAAGGGGTTAGTTGTGATTAGTCCCTGTTGGAGGAAGCTCTGAACTGAAGAAAGAAATGACCTCGGGCGCGACTATCATCCCCACCATATTTTTTGAGGCCGAGGGTTGTATGGTTGAGGAAATATGGGTGGCCTGGAAGACTCGAAGAAACACCTCCCTATGTTCAACCGAGGTGTGGATTAGGTCCCAGATGGATATGCCTACTTTGATTTTCTTTAACTGGGCAGTGATGTCGGCTATAGGAGGGTCAACTTTGGCAGTGGGATTAGCTCTTGTGGCAGTCTCCTCTGGGATTGGGCTAGGAGTGTGGGTTTTTGCTTGGGATGAGGAAGTCACAAGCTGATTGGTTTTGGTTGCTGGGACTGAGGCCTTGTATACCCTTCCCGACCGCGTTACCTCTACGCACATTTCGGTGGTGTAGCTGTAGGGCATGCGGTGGGTGTCCTGTGTTAGGTTGATGACCACAGGAGCATGGGCCCTTAATTCTATTGAGGTTGAAACTGGTAGAGAAGGTGCTGGTGCTTAATGGGTCAGGTTATGCCTCAGTCTGACTAAAAGGCTGATTGTTGGTGGGGCGGATTGCATGGTAGGTCTGCTAGCCGCACGCCTTGGTCGGGCAGTTAAATGGATCACGTTGACAGCGGAATTGACAATATCGAGGAAAGACTGACTCAGTTGATAAGAGAAGGATTCTGAAACATCATGGATGAGGCGAGAAGGATCAAAAGGCTCGACCTCATCCAAAGAAAGGAAATGCACTCCCAAGGTTCCTAGTGCATGCTCAGGCAATGGCTGGCTAACTATGCTACTAGATGTGGATGCAGATGAGTGGGGTGTCCGTGCAGTGGGCCTAGGCTCTGCCTCCTGTGTGTGAATACTCATGGTCTTTCGATCAATCAGGTTCTGAATAGCATTCCGAAGTGTATAGCAGTTATCTGTAGAATGCCCAGTGACTCTATGGTAACTGCAAAATAAATCTGCCTTAAACCATAGTGGAATTGGGTTTGGTGGTGGGTAGATTTCTGGAAGCTTCAGTAATGACGCTACCTTAGGAAATATGACACTCAACGGCTCAACCAGAGGAGTGTAGTCCCTCTCAGGTCATGGGAACCGCCTAGGTCCCAGGTAACGCCCTTGCTTTGCCGGTGCTGGCTGGTAGACTGGCTCGGCGGTAGTAGTGATTTGTGAAGTGCGTGGTGCTCTAGAAGCAGGAGAATAAATGACTTGATTCTGAGCTGGCGAGCTCACCATATTGGCTGGCATAGCAGGGGCTCCTACGTATGCCACAACGTTCTTAGCAGACTCCTTCTTCTAGCTAAATCCAGTGTTAAATCCATTGTTGCCATTGTTATTGCTACTAGTTCCGTTGGTAGCCATAGTTTGCTTAGCGAATGCGGCTAGCGCTGGGAAACTTCCGCTATTTAGTGAGCTCTCCACACGAGTGCCAGCTTTAATCAGGGCAGTGTAAGTGGAAATGGGGTGAGTGCTTAGTAGGGCCCTAGTGGCTGGCTGCGCTCCATGAATAATTATTTCGATAGACTCCTCATCAGAGGGTCTATCACGCACTTGTGAAGCGAGGGCTCGCCAACACCCGATGTACTCCCCGAACGGCTCGTGGGGCTTCTACTTGGTGGCGACTAGGTCATCACGCTTTGGGACCATGTCGAGATTAAAAGAGTACTGTTCCAGGAAAGCTTGGCTCAGATCGTTCCAGGTCGTGATGGTGGTCATATCTAGTGATGTGAACCACTTTAAAGCTAGACCTGTAAGACTTTTCTGGAAATGGCGAATGAGAAGTCTCTCGTCAGCTTGGAGCTGAGCGAGATCGCCATAGTACGCCCTGAGGTGCAAAATTGGGTAGCCTTTCCCATTTTATTTCTCGATTTTCGGGATATGGAAGTTCGATGGGAGTACCGCCTCTAGGAAATAGCAGAGGTCCTAGAAAGAGAAAGACTGGCAGTCCCCACCCTGCACTTGTCGAAGAGCTTTCTCCAAGTCATTCATCCTGGCGAAAAGTGCATTAGGAGTTGCTGCTAACATTGAGTGTGCAGCCGGGGTAGGTCCCACATACACTGTGCCTATAGCACCCGTGTGCTCCTCAAAATCTATCATCTCGCCACCTGGTGCTGTGGCGTGATGACCAGTGTACCCGTGTGTATGTGCCAGTGGTGGAGTGTATGCTGATGCCTAAACCTGATGCACGGGTAGAGAAAGGTTACATAGTGTAGTGCGTGTTGTTGTGTGTGGGAGTAGCAGTTGTTGAACAGGTATGGTCGGGTTCACGGGCCAGTGTACTCCCGCCAGCCCAAGAGGCTGACCACCAATTACAGGAGGAATATGTTGTGCATGCTGTGGATATGATGCTATAGGTAGAGCGGCTACGCCCGTTGTTGGGACAGAGGGAAACTGTGGCGACAACTGCAGTGGTGGAGTGACTGATGCTGCATGAAATGCTTGAGCAGGTAGAGCAGGATCCTCAGGAACAGGACAGACAGGCACAGTCAAAGTGGGATCCAAAGAAAATGCCATGTTTTGCAATCTTTGAGCAAGGGTCAGAAGTCGTTGAGATTGTACGGTGGCATAACCATCGACAGTAGTATCGAGGGTTGGAAGATCAAGAGGCAGGGATGTCAAAGGGAGCTGGAGGTTCAATGATGTTGCGGGCTGAATTCCTATTGAAGTGACAATCGTAGCCAACTAGGTATCAAATGAATGAGGATCAACAGAACGACTGGGCACCGTCAAATCAGATGCCCTGGAAGTTGTCATGGTAACCGCCTCCGTTGTGGGCTCCAGACCAATAAAGGTCTGCCAATGTTCCAAAACGGGAGGGCGAGGAACTCTAGGTGCCTGAAAGAAGCCACCATGGAGCAATGAAAGAATGAGTGAAGAAATGGCAAAAGAGTGAAGAGGGGCAGAAACAGGGCCATAATGGACCGCGAACGGGTAAAGACAGGGCTGCGATTGCAAATGAAAGGACGATGCCTACGAGGAGCTATCGTCGGAAGTGACGAATAGCTCGAGAACAGATAGTCGAGAACAATGCCTGAAGAATGTGGTCACTGAAGGGAACTCCCAGGCTCAGACCTAGGAACTCGCACAAAGTACTCTATTCCTGGCAAAAGGAAAAGAACCTAAAGTGTTAGTGGAAAAGAGAGAAAGAGTGAAAAACTAAAGAGAAGACAACAAAAGAAGAAGATAAGTGTGACCATGCCCGACCCGAAGGGAGTGGTGGGGAGGAGACCACAGCCATGCCATGATGGCGAAGGCGCAAGGAAAAATAAAAAAGAAAAAGAAACGGAAAGGAGTCGCCACCTTGTCTTTTAAGGGAAAGACGAGGAAAACCACAAAAAGATGAATGCCTAAGGTGCTGATGTGAAGGCTGGATATCTGCTAATCAGAGGATGGGTAAGGATTCCTATTACGCACGAGCAAGGTGTTAGGCACACTCGTACGCCCGAGAAACTCGGTCTTTCTACTCCTATTGCTTGCTAAAGGTTTGATGAATGTTTGCTAAACCTGGATCATGCTCTAATCATGCTAATGTGTATGGATGTGACATGACTAAACGAACGTGCAAAACTGTGTATGAAATCGTGAAAATCAAAAAGGGGAAAAATAAATCGTGGTAGGGACAAATATCGGCCCTCGGGCCTATCACTGTACGCCCTGAGGCGATGAAATCCAAATCAAGTAAAAAAAACATGAGATGTAGGATCAAAAACTAGTCAAATCGGATAAAGGATGAGAAATTCTGAAGGTAGAATGGAGGAAGAAACCATGGATGAAAGGCATGGGATGTCGGCTTGCTAAATAAGGATAAATGGGAAAAAAAGATAAAAACTACAAGGATAAGTGCCTGAA